>CM067376.1:63354876-63659876 GCA_034510155.1 Eucriotettix oculatus
TAGGAACTGGTAGTATAAGAAAATCGTGAATCATTAAATTGATAACAAATACGAATGGTTTAGCTTTTTTATAAATGTAATCTAAACCCCAACACCCTAAAATGAATTACGTAATTTACGGAAAGAAACTTTCACTCTGAATAATTTCAAATAATCTCATTTAATTACATCCTTTTTTCCACAAGCACATTCTGAAAACTGGACTGAGTAAGAAATTCATCAGCTGTACCGCAGTCACTGACGTCATACAGCTGATCGAAAAGTTAAGTAAATGCAAAACTCTTAAAAACAATACCAAAATTTCTCAGAATACTTCATTAAACAAAAAAATTCTTTGTAGCAAATTATCACAAAACAATTGCCGGTTGTGCCTCCATAATTTCATTAAATATTTTACGAATAATTATATCAATATCAGGCAATGGTGTGCATGCAAGAAAAATATTAACTAAAATGGTACTTAGGAGGATGGAAGAACAAATCGAATTCGAGTTAGGAGAAGATCAGTTTGGTTTTAGGAGACAGGATAACAAAAAGCAGGCCTACGTTCGTGACGTTTGTATATTTATAAAAAGTCTTTGATAATGTTAACAGGAACACACTATTAAGCATTTTGAAGAGGCCAGGAATAAAATATCGAGAAAGAAGGATTATCCATAACCTCTACAGAAGGCAGCTAGCAGTAGTTTCAATTGAAGGTCAAGAAAAGAAAGCAGAAATCAAGAAAGGAGTAAGAGAACGATGCAATCTGTCTCCCATGCTCTTTAACTTATATATGGTACAGTAGATGAAGAAAGTTAAAACGGAAAATGGAAAAGGAATCAAACTGCAAGGAGAATAAATAAAACCCTACGGTTTGCCGATGATATCCTAGTATTAGGGGAGGCAGAAGAAGACTTGGAAACCATAATAAATAGTATGAACGTGGTCCTGGAGACAGAGTACAGCATCAGGATTAATAAAGGGAAACCCAAGTGTAGTATAGGAAACAGTGGAATAACAAAGGGTTTTAGATTGAGAAGGGATATTTTGAAGGGGGCTAAGGAATTCTGCTACTTGAGCAGCATAATAAATAGGGATGGTAGAAGTATAGTAGACATAAAGAGTAGGATATTGCAGGCATGAAAAACTTTCACAAAAATAGGAGTATACTTACGGGTAATATAAGTGTGAATATTAGGAAATTATTGCTAAAAATGTTCATATGGCGTGTGGGGTTATATGGTACACGGTAGGATTTGTAGAAAGGAAAAGAATAGATGCCTCCGAAATGAGTTGCTATAGGAGAATGCTGAAAATCACAAACGAGGAAGTTCTAAGCAGAATAGGGGAAGAGCGAACAATATTGAGGACGTTGACGAGGAGAAGGGATAGATTAATAGGCCATGTTTTAAGACATGACGCTCTTTTAAAATTAGCATTAGAGAAAAAGTGTGGGGTAAGAACATAACATAAGAGGGAGGCCAAGGATGGAATGCACTCGTTAGATTAGGGAGGCTGTTGGATGTGGTAGTTATGCAGAAATCATACTAGTCTTAGGATTGAATACCAATATTATTTGATAAAACAGATTATTTTTTCTTTCATAAAATGACTACATTTAAGTGTTTCACAGCAGTAAATAATAAAACTGTATTGATTTTAGGTTTTCGAAAAGTTTATTGTATGTCGCATTGGTCACAATATAAGTTCGACATGTCCGCCTCGCTCAACAAATTGTCTCGTACAGCGTGACAGGATCACAATGTACAAAACATGGCTGCGAATCTGCAGAGCTATTATTCTGATCTCCACATAAGATCAAGTTTGAACCTGTTCCCCTCTACGAACTCGTTCCCTTCAAAACTCCCTCTGGTCCACTCGTGCTTTGCAGATTGCGACTTCAAAACTTTTCCCTCCTTTAACTATATTGAAGTAATGCTCTCTCCTAAAACTGTTTCGAATGCTACCGCTGCAGCTGTGATGGGGCGTTACTTGTTCGGTCAGATCCTAGCAGCCGATTCCCTCAAGTCCGACGTTTCAATCCTGTTGTATCGTGGCTTCTAAAAATTCGTCCAATCGTAAAATCTCTTACTGCTGTGACATAGAATAGACAAATCGTACGACTCAAATTCACATTCCCTGCCAATAGCAACGTGTTTCAGGGAAGAATTAGGAAGTGTAGTGAAGTGCAAGTGTAGTGCGACGAAACAATATATGAATAACGGGTACTTTTTATCTCTTTTTTGTTAGGATTTAATTTAATTTATATTATATTAGTGCGATTATTATTTGTAACATATTTTATTTTTTAGTTTATTTTTTGTAACTGCCACCGAGCGCTACTCAATTGCAGTATTAATAAATTCATTCATTCACTGAATGAACCGTTGTATGACCAAACAATACAAAATACATCACCAATCTTTATTTTTGCCCCATAAAATACGGGTAACTGAAAAAGTATTCTCGGGTTTCCGTCAAGGCGCGACGTTTCGACGGCTGATAGCCTTGCCGTCATCTTCAAGCTTACGGGTAACTGATTATTGCAATATTTGAATCATACAATAAAACCTAATCAATAATTATATAAACACACGATATCTATAGAGAAAATGTAGTATAATATTAATACATAATTGTCAACATTAAAAATTAATTCATTCGGCCCTGAAATTCTCTGTTTTTCTTTTATACACGTGTTGAATGCAATGCTTTTTAATAAAAATAAATGTATCTTTTTTGTCATGTATGTCTTCCTATTCATGAAGTTTTGGTGAGTAGCAAAAAATATTGCAACAAATTATGCGCGAATCGCAGCGAAGGTTTCGAAATTAGTGTAAAAATTTTAACATAGGTTACCAGCGAGTTGTTTCGACAAATATTTGTGGCTTAATTCCGGTCTCCGTGACCCTGCCGACGCAAACATCCAAGTTCATGCCAGGATTCGAACGCGAGACCTCTGTGTTGCGAGGCAGCGACGCTGGCCACTAGATCACAATCCGTATATCATAACATAGGTATGCAGAAATATCCATGACCCCATTATTTTGTCAGCTTATTATTCTCTTCCTTAAAATATTGGGATTACATTTACTGCTTTAAGGTGCAGGTTTCATTTTGGACTGTCTTAAGGTACCTAGATTATTATTAGCTTTTAAGGTACTGCGAATATTTTTTTACCTTACGCGTGTATTTAGGATCTCTTAGTGAACCGGAAAATTTTTTAACTCCTCGAAATACTGAGAATATTTTTCGTTCGCCTGATGTACAGGAAATTTTTATTCTCCTTTAAGGAATTAATCGTACCTGGAGAATCATGTGTTTGCCAAAATATTAGTGCGGAATTAATTCATTTTTCGGATAGCATGTAGATAAAAGTGAGCGACACCGGCTACTCAGCTGGTTCTTTATAAAATGAGTTTTTAACGCTTGACAATATATAAATCATGTGTCTCTTTGTATTAAAAAAGGCCGGAGTTGTTATCTTTTATATTATTGTGGTAGTGGTATTTAATGTGACATTTTCAAACACTGTTGGCGTTTGTTTCGAAGTATTTGTGTGCTAAGACATAATTGTTTGCTTTTGTAATAAAATAAAAAAAGGCTTTTAAAACTAAATTAAATGTGACAATCCAGACAGATACAAAGTAACGAACGAAAATTGCGGAGTGGAAGAGAGTTTACACAGTTGCGACGGACGATAATTTGATAACGACTAACCGTAAAACTTACGAGCCGCCCTATTATTAAAATACTGCCGTTATAATTTTGCTAATTAATGCAACTTGGAGTGATTAACATTTGTGAGAGAATAAATTATTAGACCAGTTATAATATTTGCATAATAATACTCTATACTGGTTTTAGCATCTGAGATAATCGTTGTGTAAGCGCTGCGAGTTGGCAACATGAAAATGTTGAACTGAAAAACATAGAGTAAAATAATTTGAATGAATCCTGTTGCGCGGTACTATTTTCTGGTATGTATTTAGAGAAGGCTGAAAAGTTTTAAATTGCATTGACATTACATAGGGCGTGCCATATGAATACATAATCCGGCCGTTAATGTTTCCAGCTTTCATAAACGGTTCCAGTGCTGGTGGAAAATCGAAGAATTAAATTGTTCTGTCAACTCAACAATTAGATTTTAAAAAGGAAATTAATTAAATCACGTAAAGTTCAAATGTATTATAACAACAATAAATTGTTCACAAACGTAATGAAAAGAATTTGCACGCGATTTCCTTTTCCGTGAGTAGCATACATTATGGAATTCACCCAGAGCGTGACACGTGGGATCAGCATTAAATATTCATTTGTTTGCACTGGAAAAATCACAGTAGACGGCTGTGCGTAAATGGATAAAACACAATTTTAAAGAAAGGGTGAGTACTGAAAACATGTATTTTACAGAGAATAGTTTACCAAGACCTTAGTAAAAATATAATAAGAATCTCCAGACCCCAAACCGCTCATACAACACACCAGTCTCACCGAATTTTGAACGAAATAATAAGGGCTTAGAAGAAAAAAGTTTGTGTTGCAGCAATCTTGTGTATTACACAAGCATTTGACCTAGTTTGGTATGTCGGTTTACTATACAAACTTAAACTTACAATTCCCACTGATTATTACCTCATCTTAAAATCCTAAGTGATCGCTTTATTCAAACTAAGTGTAACAGTGATATTTACACAAATAATCAATTTGTCTCCGTAGTGCCACAGGGTAGTGTCCTGGGACCGCTTTTATACCTTTTATTTACAGCGAATATACCTGAAACTGGAATAAATTATCGAGAAAGGAGGCTTAACATAACCTCCACAGAAAGCAGTTAGCAGTAATTGGAATGAAAGATCAATAAAAGACAGCAGAATTCAAGAAAGGACTAAGAAAAGATGAAGTCTGTCGCCCATGCTGTTTAACTTATGAATAAAACAGGCGATGAAGAAAGTTAAAACGGAATATGGCAAAGAAACCATTCAGCAATGAGATTAAATAAAAACCATACGCTTTGCCGACGATATTGTAGTATTAATGGAGTCAGAAGAAGACTTAAAAACCATAGTAAATGGCATGTACGTGGCCTGTAGAAAGAGTTCAATATGAGGATTATTAGAGGGAAAATAAATGTAATGGAGTATCGTAAGAAACAGTGGAATAATAAGCGGCGTTAGATTAGGAAGACATATTTTGAAGGAAGTTAAGGAATTCTGGTACTTAGGCATAATAAGTAGGAACAGTGGAAGTATAGTAGACATAAAGAGTAGGATAGCTCAGGCAAGAAGGCTGATTTTTCAGAAAGGAAGAATTTACTTATGAGTAGTATAAGGGTGAATATTTGGAAATCATTGTTAAAATGTTCGTATGGAGTTTGGTGTTATATCGGTGCAAAACGTGGGCGGTAGGAGTTGCAGAAAGGAAATGAATAGAAGGCTATGAAATATCGAAGTATAGGAAAATCAGATTGGTTGATAGAATGACTAACGAGGAGGTTGTAAGCAGAATAGGGGAAGAGAAAACAATTTGAAGGACATTGTCCTACAGAAGAGATAGATTAATTGGTCACGTTTTAGACATGATGGTCTTGTAAAATTAGCATTAGAGGGAAGTCTTGTGCGGTAATAACAAAAGGTTTCGGGTAAGTATGGAATACGCTAAGCTGATTTGGGAGGATGTATGATGTGGTAGTCATGCGGGAATGAAAAGGCTTCCGCTAGATAGATTAGACCCCTCATACGACTAAATACTACAACAACAACATACCTGAAACAGATAACATATTTCTTGCAACCTACGCTGATTACACCGCAATATTAACTGCAAATTTTATTCCGTTCTTCTAACATTTAAATAGTCTTGAACAATGGCTCTTTTCGCGTATAAATAAAAATCCTAATAAATCAGTGCAAGTAAATTTTATCTCTAGGCACACAAACTGTCGAAATGTCTCAATAAGTAATACATCATTTACCTATCATCAATTGTCTACCATTGGGCTCTAAAAATACATAGAAACCGCATTTAATATCCAAAAGGGATCATTATTAAGAATAATCTTCCCCCAATAAATTGCTTACTTTGCAGAAAAGCCAAATTGAAAACAGAAAATAAATACACATTTATAAATGCAGTTTTAAAACCACATGGGCATAAGGGGATCCAACTATGGGGGTGCACCAAACCTTCGAATAAAAATAATTAATCAACTACTTCAGTCGAAAATCTTTCATATTATCTTAAACGCTCCCTGGTTTGTGACCAACAGAGCAATACAAGAAGATGAAGATGAATTACACAGACTCTGTACTAATTATCTTCAAACTCTTCTAGGACACAATAATGAAAAGGTTAATGAATTTACAGCACGTCGCAGATTGAAGAGGAAGCGGCCAACAGATCTGTTTAGTTTAATTTTATTCCATTCATATATATATAATATATATATTATTTCGGAGCGTAGTCACTGGAACACTTCTCTCCTCATTGTAATTTCATTTATCTAATTTTATTAATGTTCAAAATAAACATATTTTAAAATTATTAATAAACAAAAATATATACGTAAAATAATAATGTATATTCACATAATTTGCAACAGTACAATACGGAAAATTGCCTAATATATAAATCTAGTTAGATTAAAAATAATTTATATTTTAATATAAAATTATTAATACTTAACATTACGTGTACAGATATTATAAAGGTTCAATATATTTTATTTTTGAAGTCACCCATACAGCTACATGTCTCTTTAACTAGATATTTATTAAATCCTATTTTCTGAGATTAAATTTAATAATAAATAAATAAATAAAAATACAGCCAAATAAGTCACCAAATAAATTTAATTAGTATATAATTATCATAAAAACAACGTTTCATCCAACTTTTTGGACTGCTTCAGGTAACTATATTAATTTTGAATACATAAAAATTTTCTATTGTTTATTCAAAATTAATATAAATATTAATGTCGCATCATACATATAATATAAAGAAATAGTAGAATGAAATTGAAAGAACTACTGCATCAAACATTAGTGCGAATTACGCATTCTGCTCTTGTATGGGTTGTCAGAAGAGAAAACGAGAGAATCAGCAGTTGTAAATCTAGGACCCAGTTACGGATATAAAAAACTTAATTTGCTAGTGTGGAACATTGACTCTTCCTAAAGAAAATACGTTACATAAAGAAGGAGTACAGTTAATACAGTCTGAAGATCTTAAGACACCTAAGTTCCCTTATTTGAGCTGGGTGGATCACAATTTTTCATATCAGTTCAATAAAAGACAACTCGGTGTGTAAATAACATTCAGGGCATTGCATTTGAAACGATGACGTTATCATGAAAGTGAGGGTGGAACTGATTTTTTTTTCTGATCCGAATTATCGAAAACGATTAACAATTCGTTTTGAAGTATTGTGAGGTTGATTTCACAAATCCGTATTTCTTCCAAGGGCAGAATTCATTTTATTTTGTTTCTGGAATTGCAATTATATATTAGAATAAATTTTTCAATATAATTTATTTTTATATTATGGCTGTGATAAACAAATACCAGGTTATTTTGGGCAGTTAGTATAAGGGGACTTGTATCTATTTCTTTGTAATATTAAAAATAATTAATACAAATATAAATGTACATGTAGCGTATTCTGGCAAGTTCTTGTTATGCCATAATTAACAGATAATTCCATTGTATTTAACTTGATTAAGATTCTTGAAGTTTTTCTTTTTCTCGGGACCGACCAATAACACAGTTGCGGACGCAACTCTATTCTCAATTAAGAACCCATCCCAGTATTTGCCCACAATTGCCTGGTAAGGGAATGAGCAACTCATTTACAGTTATTAGGCGAGTAAAAGGTACAATAGATATTGGTATTCCAATAACCTTTAAATATTTCGCTGTGTCCAGTGTTCATGAAATGACATCCGAAATGTACTTAGTCTATACGGATAATATTACCTTCAATACCAGAATTTCAAACTCAGTAATTATAAATTATTTCATATGAGAATTTTGCAATTATGAAATATTACATATAATTAAGAGTTGGGACAGACAATCTCTTTATCTGACTCTGATTCTCATAGTTGGGAATGACACTTCGACAGTACTGATCCCATTCTATGTAAGTCTCTATTCAAAATTGTAGGACTGAACATACTTTTTAGCATTTTAATGATGATGAGAAAAGTTAATTATTCTTTGTACATAACATCAACTAAAAGAGTCCTTGTTGAAAGTTATTATGAACCCTTTGATAGTAAGCCAGGGCACTTTGCAGCAAAAATCACTAATAACATTTTTTTAAGATTAAAATATTTATTTTGTAAACAACTAACAAGAGTAATAACAATTTTAATTTAGTCCTCAGACTATCTGAAGTGTAAATAATAAAGCAGGAATGTAATTCATGACAGTAATTGAGGCTACACCACATTCATAGTTATACTCCACATGGATCACTTTTAGCTAGGGAGGGTAAAAAAACTCGTTTTATGTTTTCCAACAACCTATCTCTATTTCCTGTGTCTAATACAACCAATTTTCAATCTTAGGCTGAGTGAATAGCGAAAAATCGTCAAAATTATTGGTTTTTTTCACAGCGAGGTGTCATTTTGACCTACTTTCGGTGGTCTGAGAAGGAAAGGTCATATGACCCAAATTTTTGCGTATCGAATTTCCAATCGACCCTGTGTCCTGAGAAATTTTATAAAATCCTCAGTTATCGAACTAAAGTGGCCAAATGTTGGAGGGATTCAATAATTAAGTTTTTTTAACTGTGATGTAGCTCACTTCTATTTTTTTTGATGGGATCGTTTTATAACGTATGGCGTCTTTCGATTCACAAACGCCACTCCTCTCTGTCTTTCTATAAATTTTCTTCTATTCCTCTTTCTCGGATTTCTTCATTTATGCCACTAATCCAGCTCTTTCTGGGCCTGCCTTGTTTCCTTCTTCCTTTCGGCTCCCATTGTAGAATTTGTTTCGGTAGTCTTGTTTCTGGCATTCTTTGTATGTGTCCAAAGCAGATCAGTTGTTTGTCTCTTATGTCATAAATTATGTTGTGTTTCACATCCATAATTTCTCTAATTTTTGTGTTTGGTATCGTGTCCATTTTTGATCTGCCTGCAGCCCTCCTTCAGAAATCCATTTCGGTCGCTGTTAGCTTTTTGGCCATTTGTTCTTTTAGTGGTCAGACTTCCCCGCCATAATTTTTTATATTTTTTACAATTGTATGATATATTCTTTGATTGTTCTCTTTCGTAATACTTTTGTCCCATAAAATGCTATTTAGAATGGCTATCGATTTCTTGTCCTGTACATTTCTTTCTTGAATCGCCTCATCCAGTGCCCTTTTGTGATATTTTTATTCCCAAATATTTATATTCATTGCATCGTTTTATTTGTTGTCCATTTTTAATTTCTAGGTCCTGTTGTTCTCCTCCAATACACATGTATTCAGTCTTGTTCGTATTTACTTCTAATCCCCATTTTGAATACTCTTCTATTAATTTGCGGGTCATGTAATTCATATCGTCATAGTCTGATAGATCTAGGTGAGACAAAGGATACGAGACGTTACTCGTTTCTTCAACAAGGACTTTGATAGAGGCAAAAAACACTGAGAAAGTGAAAAAAGCGGAGGTTTGTTGACATTTTCATTTTTTTCACATATAAAACTTTAGTATATTAAAAAAATAAATATCATGCTTAGTTTCGGGCCCTGAGGAACACGTGTGCCTAATTGAGTCAAATTCGCACAAGTAGTTTGTACGCCTACAGTAGATATGACATACTTAATGACGGACGCACAAAAGGTTTTTAGTATTATAGATAGTTGTTTAGTAGTAGATTATCCATCACGGGTCTGCTAGTGAAAATTAAAAAAAAGGGTAATAAATTTTTTCAGGTTACATCAATACTACAGTGGGATCTGTAAAACTCAGTACAGGTCTATCTTCAAATTTTACGAGTGTTGTTGAGACGGAATGTGAAATTTGCATCACACTCTATCTTGCGTGGTGTCCAACAAACCCGACAGTAGCACGCGAGGGTTGAAAAGTCATGTGACAGGTGCTGGTAAGATTTCTTTGTCACTGTATACTTCTATATATTTGAAATAACTGTTTAAATAATACTCTGTAGGATTTCCAAATTATTTATTTTTATTGATAATTTTATTAATTAATAATGTAAAATAATGATAAGATTCTTGAGGGTAAGAATCAGTTTGATTTGGTTTTGTTGCACCAGTTGGTTCCTGCAGTCACGCAGGAGTTCCGGAACGAGTCCTAAATATGTAATAAATAGCCGTTATCCGTGCACAGTGTCAGTGAGCGACGTGCGACGTGCGCCGAGGGACGCATGCGCAACAGTTGTGCGAGTGCGTGTCTGTCAGTGCGCTGTGCACGTTGGAGGCGACGCGACGCCCGGTGAGTACGACGTCCTTCGATCCGTGTGTATGTGCTTAGCCTGCCTGACCTCGAGCTTATCTCAACACGACGCCTCGGCCTCTCACAGCCTCTATCTGCCTTCGATCGGCCGACTCTTACCGACCATATTGAAAGTTCTCACGCTCGTTCAGACCACAACGCGCCCTCGCCCCCTCACGCACTCCCTTCGTACGTTGCGTTCACCTGTTACCAGGAGCGTACAGTAGCAAAACAACGACGTCAGCCCTTGTCACCAGTGCGCCTTCCGTTCTACCTGTTGTTACGTTAGATTTCAATAAATATTTCTTCAAGTTCCTTCACTAATTATTCAGTCAATTCAGAAGCACAAGCTTACTGTCTATCTTTTTCTTATAAAACTGTTTTCATTTTTTGGTTCACCTTTGACAACGACTCAGAAGTATTCCATTAACTACGATCAGGATGTTAGAGAACCGAATGTATTGGATGTGTGTTGTTTTGATTTTTCTCATATTTATGTATTTCTTTCCATAAGATACAACAGAAAATACACCTATCTACATTCCTATGTTAATAATTTACGTAATAGCTGCATGTCTATTATTTTTCTTTCTGCGTCAGGAGTTAGAATTTTCATATTAATGCTGTAAAATGCCACATGAAATTAAACATCGAAAATATAACACATAATTTCGTACACCTTATTACAACAGCTATATTATTAACATTAAACTTCATTTATTTATGAAAGGCTTCTGTCTATGGAATGACATAATATGTCCAGAATCAATTAAGATTCGAGTTTGGCGCAGAATTGATCTTTCAGAAGATGGTCCGTTTGTTTACAGCTCAGTAAAAAGATGAAAGTATTAAAAATCACTTACAAATCAGCAGTGAAATATAAGAGATAAGACACCATATACTCCTTAGTTTTGAACATTTCTCGCCTCTGTTTGTTATAAACATATTGATTTTATATTTTCAGAGTTTCCACTCTCTAAATGTTTTGCTGATTATTAGATCTCCTCCTATGTTTAAATTCTTCACTTTCATTCTAAAGCGTAGATAAGTAACAAAAAAATTCAGAGACGTATGCAGAAACAGTTTAAATAAACCCAAAAATCTCTCAAAACCTTTTTCCTTGTCGATAACCGCAAGTCGCCAGTGGGGTTCCAAGTAGGACTACAGTCAAGAGAATTCAAATTTATCTCACGTCAGTCAGGAAGCCAAGACAGCCATATGTTTCGGCAACGGCGGATTCCACGTCAAAGCTGAAGCTTCTTGAAGCTGTCTTCGTCGATAAAGGCGTGGAAAAAAATCAACGCATTTGCAAAGCTGGAGGCTTAATCCAAATTTAATGTTATATTGTTCGTAAAAAAAGTAACAAATGTTGTGATCGTGCAGTAGAATGTTTTGGTAATATAATTCCAGGTCACGAGCTTTCGTTATCGTTCATTAAGTTCTTTTAATACTAGCAGATGCAATTGCAGCGCGATAACTGTGTGATAATGATGGAGAGCTTCCATTATTATTAGCCGGATCTGAGCTCTGTATTGCTATATAGTTGCACACCAATGGAATGGAAAAAAGAACTCCATATTGTTGATTTAAATATGGAAAAGTAATAATTAATTAATGAAATTCTATACCTTTATTGATTTAATTACTAATACGCTTCTTTGGACACCAGTTTCCATCCTATTTGCTAAATAGGAAGTGAATGATTACTTATCCCGATGAATAATTGGCAAATTGAAACATTGACAAGGTTTACCGGCTTAAAGGGTCATACCAAAGTCACGCACTTATCCGTTCAAATCCCGTGAAAGCAAAGAAGCGACGTCGCTAAAATATTCTCCGGAAACAGATCAATAAGCAATTAACTCTCTGAAAATATTATAGAGACTTTGTCTCCGAATGGAAAAGTGTTTGAAAAGAGATTTACAATATTATTCCGCGGTGTGGAGAATTAAGATAGCTACTTAAACGAAACTGTACAATTCAGTGTGCTTTAACTCTTATTACTTAGTATAGTAAATTATATTTTATGAAGTTTTAGGCCGTGCTGATGGAGTGTTTCTAATATATTTGTATAAGTTTACTTGTCAACCCTACCACGCAGATGCCTGTTATTATATAATAATAATCTGCAAATAACTAATCTCTAATCAGTATCATTTTCCTATATAATAAGTGCACTACATCGCAACTAAACACATTATAATACACGTTGATGTCCTAAAATACTTCTTTTGCGGATTTTCGTTTTATGAGACATTTCTTTGTGTCGATGTCATAACTTTGCTCGTATTATGTAATTTACTTGACAGAAAAGGAAAGTATTATCCAATGTAAATTGCGCTATAACGGAAACATGCCCCTTAACGGCCTTGTTCTTCAGATCTGAACGTCCTTCGCACTAGAAACGTGAGCTCTTGCAAATGTTGCCAAGAAACTATCAACACGTGAGTTCTCGTAATCGGTTTTCTATGCCAGTAATATTTCGTATTGACTTACGTAATTGCATTAAGTACTGAATTTCTTCAAGACCGTTTGGAATCTTTAGGGAGATCAGATGGAAAGAAAAAACTAAAATCATAGTCGCTCCGAGAATTTAGTTATTGGAGTACTTTTTATGTCCTCGTCCGTGGCTATTGGGATCTTGACCTACTGGACATATTCTTGATATGGAGTGTTGCGTCCTCAGCGTGCCGATTCTCCCTCAGTCTTAACTACAGTTTCTCTGTCCACGACGAACACAAACATCCGTGCCCTGGCCGGGATTCGAACCCGGTCGTCTGAGATGGGAGTCAGTGACGCTGGCCGCTAATCCACAGCAAGTCTTGACCTTTTATATAATATTTTAGTAATTACACTGTAGTGAAGTGAAAGGGAAAAGGTGCAGAGAACAGTAGGACACGTTTACTAAAAAATATACAATTAAATAGGGATAATGGAGAGAATTGTTTCTTGTTTATTTTCAGCTTTCTGTATCGTAAGCATTGCCATCGGGCTTACCCATTGAAATGAAAATGAATGATTCAATCAAGTCGGTGATTGAGAAATAATAGTATGAAAACAAGATTATAAATTCGATATGACATATACGAGTTTTGATTTTGTTGTATTGTGTCCCCAAAAAATTATTTCATCTTTAGCAATTTAAAAAATCAAACTACTAAATGATTGATGTAAAAAATAATAGTTTTGAGAACCGAAACTTATAGAGACTTTAAAGCGATAATTATAAAATTAACGTACAGGTCTTAAACCGATATAAGGTTGGGAAAATGGATCATTCTTTATATTGACGTATTGGATTGTTCTTAATAGTTTTACAAAGTACGATCGTGGAGTCAGATAAGATTGATGTGTATCTGGTTCGCAGGTGCGAAGCCAAATAACATGACAAGATTTTCCGTAAGATAGGATTTGTACCCTGTTGGAAACCAATACACTGAGAACATTTACCATTTCCAGGTGGAGAACTAATAAATGTTGACTAATAGAAGGTTTGTTCAATTAAATAATATGCATTAAATTTAAATTTTATAATATTTTTCTCTCTTTACGGACAAATAGTTTTTAGGGGCTGAGTCCTACAACAAATGAGGTGAAAATGAAGCAAATATAGACTGACGAGTTTCAAGCAAGCATGCTTTTAAAAAGAATTTTGTTTATTTATTTTACACGTAACATATGTCGTGTTCGTCAAAAGAAAAAGATTAGGCTGAAACGTCTGTCGTAATCCAGTACTTTTCTACTCAATACAGTGGTTGGTTATCAGCAAAGAGCCATTTTGCAAATCCACTTTCGACACCTTTTGAGAAACTTCCAACACACAGCATTGATAGTAATGTTGAAGATAAACGTAATACTACTCATTCTCGAAATATGTCATGCTGCCTCGTGTTTTGCTCTAGTTATTTACTTTGATCATTCTTGCTTAATGAATTGGTATTTTGTTTAGCTTGTTCTTTGATACCTAAATTATTATACTGTTTTCCTTCGCTGTTGTATACTTCATGCAATATTCACCTTGTTACGACGCTCCTTTTTTTGCCAAAAATGTACACATTCGAAATACTTTAATTTCTTATGATAACATTTCCTTAAAATATACATCAGGAACTTGATAACTCAGCTTCTTACATTCAGGCGCTCTTTAATAAGAGATTTATTAAATAGATTAACAATTTTATGATCTAATATGCGTATTTAGACAGGCTTCAATAAATGTAAAACTAAAATCTGTCATAGATGGCTAGAATTTTATGTGTAGTATATTTTATTAGAATGTTATTTAAGGGATTCTAAACAAGAAAAATCTACTTATTTTGGTGCGATAGTGGCATTTATCTCAAAATTGTTCAAATAACAATTGTAGTATAATTTATAGCCAATTCTGGAAAAGTATCAAATATCTGAAGCCTTTTGCATACGTAGTAGATCTCATAACATTTATTGTGTGGTGAATTGTAGTCATATGTTGTTTAGTTTTAAATTTATATATTTTGAGACCCAAATTACGAAATCCTAGTCGAGAAGATAAAAACCTTACGCTTTGCCGACGATATTGTAGTATTACGGGTGTCAGAAGAAGACTTGGAAACCGTAATAAATGGCATGCACGGGGTCCTGGTGAAAAAAAGATATGAAGATTAATAGAGGGGAAACCAAGGTAATGGAGTGTAGTATGGGAAACAGTGGAATAACAAACGGTGTTTGATTGGGAAAGGATATTTTGACGGAAGTTAAGGAATTATGCTACTTGGGAAGCGTAATAACTAGGGATGGTAGAAGTATAGTAGACATAAAGAGTAGGATAGCACAGGCAAGGAAGGCTTTCGCGAAAAAGAGGGATTTACTTACGGGTAATATAAGTGTGAATATTAGGAAATCGTTGCAAAAAATGTTTGCATGGAGCGTGGCGTTATATGGGTGCGAAACGTGCACGATAGGAGTTAGGGAAAGGAAAATAATTGAAGCATTGAAATGTGGTGTTATAGGCGAATTCCTGAAAATTATATGGGTGGATAGAATTACTAACGAGAAGTTCTAAGCAGAATAGGAGAAGAGCGAACAATATGGAGGACGTTGACTAAGAGAAGGGATAGATTATTAGGCCACGTTTTAAGACACGAAGGTGCTTTAAAATTAGCCTTAGAGGGAAGTGTGTGGGGTAAAAACAGAAGAGGGAGAGGAATACGCTAAGCATATTAGGAGGATGTGGGATGTGCTAGTTAAAAGAAAATGAAAAGGCTTGCTTAAGATAGATTAGCATGGAGAGTTAAATCAGACCAGTCTTAGGACAGAATACCACAACAACAGTAACGTAAAGGCAACAAGGCAATAGTTATTAATCTTTGGAAAGCTCATATTAAGTCCAATCAAGGGGTAAAGCCTCGTCGTCGGGACAAAATTACTTTCTTCTCCCCCAAACAAAGAAAATGGAAACATGGGGTTTTAGCGATTCATTGACCCATGCTCCCTCAATTCAGAAGGCGTTGTGTTAAGTTTCGATCGCTAAGGGCGGTTTCTAGACTATGAATATCGCAGTCAAAGATATATTTTATACCAACCGAAAAATTATGTTACGTAAATGGAAAGTCTCAAATATATTATATGAATTTTACGGCAAACTTCCCGAACTTTGTCAAGTACCGTAAAATAAATACCTAATATAATTAAATATGAATCTTCGTAGAGTTTATCTTTGTGAAGTTATATTAATATAGAATGTTTTCTCTGGAAAGATTCTTGTATTAGCGTTTCTCAGAATTTATGTATGGATTTTTTAGCTTTAGGTAATCTGCTGTTCGAAACACTGCTCATAAATCAATATTGCTACACGTATAGCAATAAACAGCCCCTTATTATCACAATCAGTGGCTTACAAACTTTGATAGCGCTATATTTTGTGTATTTAACCTACCAACGGTAAACGTTCTACAATAAGGAATCAGAATATTGGATCACCCAAGGTCGCCATAAATTGGCCCTAAATAATGAAATGTGGTATCTATGTATAAATGAGAAGGTCTGCGAAGGATTGGGTAGCATGGAGGGTTGAAGCAGACCAGTCTTAGGACTGAGTATCACAACAATAACAAATCAAAATTTCAGATTTCACATTTCTTTCATTTTATCGTGAATGTCTCAATTATAGCAACATAGATTGAATATACTCCAGTAGAAATAAGTTGGGTGAATTAGAGGCCATTTGTAGTTGCTGAATGTATTCAGAGATGGTTACTAGTTTTTTTTCTTTCAGATCGACAGCCCAGTTACGGTTTTAATCACTGAGTAAGTCTACTTTTCCTTTAAATGAGAATGTCTTGACTCTGTCGACTCTGCACGAAAATGTTATATGTGCCATTCAATTTTGGGGATTATCTGAATTACGATACCAGATTACCTATGTTGGCTACAGTTTTTCGAAATGAAATTAAAAATATTGATGACACTTTAATTTTCCGCTGGATAAAATTGGGATGTAACGAAGACGTCAACCTCGTAAGACAACCGCTGAATTGTAACTTAATACATGGACATGGACTGTAAGATCATCTAAATAAGTTGCTACTTGTAAAGAAATTTTTAGTGTGAAGAACTGGGTGAGGGTAGACACGTGGTGGCAAATCCCCTTTCATAGTATATCAAGTGAATTGAAAGGGGGGATGTGCAAGAGAGGACACGGCAGTTAACTAGAGTCCTATTGGCTATAGTTTAAGGTTACTACCCGTAACTGGCCTAAAATTCATGGATGACCGACCCTAGAGGACCTTCACCAGTTACGCCGGGCCCTCTGTAATTGTCCCACGCCCATCCGATGACTAGAGTGGGTTTGCTTCACTAACACATACTGGGAGAGAAACTGACCAACCAGTCAGTTCCTAATTAATTAAACCGAACTATTAAATTATTATTAATTGTTTAAGTTAATACAACCTCTGGGTTTTTGGAATCGACTTTAATTTAAGCCGTTTATCTAGGTTGAAAATTCTATATTGGCCATTATTCTAAATGCCCAAATTACAATTAACGTTGATATTAAAAAGAAAGAATAAACCAAAAATATGCTAAATAATATAATAAACATTACTAAGAGCCAATATAAAATTTCGATATGCAATATGTACTTAAATCGCGCCAGACGTACCTGGTGCAGGTTCTCTTAGGTTCGTCATCCATTAATTTATGCCAATCCCGCGTAGTAACCTTAAACTGTAACCAAGAGCGCCGTAGTTAACCATTGTCTGCCTTGCTCTCCCTTCCGCATCCCACCTTTTAATTCTCTTGGTATACTATTACAGGGGAGCTGCCACCATCACCTAGTCTCTCACACTGAAATATAGTAATAACTTTATTGTATTGTTTATAACGTATTACAGTTTGTTTGATACAATTAAAACTTTCTACCCCGCCTTTACTTTTTTTATTTAAAAACTGTTAATTGTTTTAGATTAAAAGCATGTTTATCGGTAGCTCGTACCTGATTTTCTGAGACTTTTTAATTAGATATGTACCTTTTCGTATTGAAATCGCTCTTCATCCCTTCAATTCCTCTTTCATCCGGTGAAATGCTAATTTTGGAAAATAGTTTTGCATACACTGTGATAGTAATGTATATTCTGAATTTGACTTTCTAGTTTCAGTACTTTTCATCTTTGTGTCAGTCCATATGCCATATGCCGAAGTTTGATCCAATGACAGCATTTTTGGTAGCGGATTTACTAACACGGCATGTTTAGCCACTATATTATTATAATATATAGGTACGTATGGATAACCTGGGATCTTGCAGGATTTTTACTTAGTAATTTTCTGTGGTGAACAAACTATCTTAGCTATGGAGTTGAGTTCCATTTACTTCTAAAATATTCTGATAGTCTCCTGTAATTTAACCTATGAAGGATAGGGTGTAACGGGAAAGGTAAACCGTGATGTGTAAGAGAGCGTAATCTTAATGGAGTGCGGCAGGCATATCGAGGCCCGCTGATAAAGGAGGTTACCAACCACTTCCTCGCTTCCTCGGCGATCCTCTGCGGGTTCGCAGCCTTATCGCAGCTTTCATCGCGGTGGCTCTGCAGTTAGTTTGCCATGTGACAGATTGCGGAGCTCTGTTTTCTCGCGTCGTAATCAGACTTCCTTTCCATTTCCGGCCGTAACGTTGCCGTACTTTATGACACTGTCGGAAATCCAGGTGGTAAATACTTGCGGGAGAAGTTGTGGTCTCTCAGAGGAAACGACACACAAAGGCGTGTTTACAGCGACCAAAGCTTAACAGCCACAAGGATAATAGTTTAGAAATGTTTCCATACAGATGAAACATGGGAACAAAACTATTCAACATGCATCTAAAGATTCTTCAACCGAGGTTAATAGGATTAAGAATTATTTTTTACTTTTGAAGTATTTGATGTATGAACCAAACTGTAATGTTATATATATTGGAATGAGTCCAAAATCCGTAAATAGATTTAGATTTATTGTTGTTTCCATTAATCCTCGATTGAGGAAATAGGATACGTCATACATTAAAAATTAATTATTTACTTTATTTTGCTCATTTTTAAAGACAAATAAACTTAAAATAAATTAGTAAAAGATGAAAATCGAAGGTCCACGTGTAAAAGAGTTTATCCTGATATTTATCTCCAACGTACGTGACACTAATACATACAAGCTACGTTGTTGTTGTGGTATTCAGATTGATGCTAACCTATCTTGCGCAAGCCGTTTCATTTCCACATAACTACCACTTCACACATAATCCCTAACCTACTTAGCGTATTCCACCATTGGCTTTCCTCTTCTGTTCTCACCCCACACACTTCCCTCTAAAGTTAATTTTACAAGACCCTCGTGTCTTAAAACGTGGCCTATTAATCTATCCCTTCTCATGGTGAACGTCCTCTGTATTGTTCGCTTTTCCCCTATTCTGCTTATAACTTCCTCGTTAGTGATTCTATCCACCCATCTGATTTTCAGCTTTCGTCTATAACACCAAATTTCAAAGGTTTCTGTTCTTTTCCTTTCTGCAACTCCTACCGTCCACGTTTCGCACCCATATAACGCCACACTCTACGATACATTTTTGTGGCTATAAGCAAATCAATTTTTATCCGTCAGGTGTTCATCCCAGTGATGCCAATAAAGTCATGAAAGTACGAAACACCTCCTACAACCATTTCTCCCTTTAATAATTGGTCCCTCGAATTTAACGTTTTTCTCATATTTTCACTTTGAACTTCGATTGACGCCACATCCGTATTTGTTGAAATTGTTTTAAAAATTCATATTTGATTTCAATGAACGAAATGTAAACATATAACGTCCGTAATCCAAATCTATAAAATCGGTAGTGATTTATTAAATAACTTCTTATTGTTCCGTATTTAAAAAGTTCATGTTGAATGAGAAAATTACTAATTATTACTATACGGTTGAGTAAATGAATTATATACCGATTTTAAAGGGTTTAACAAAGTTTCTGGTGAGGGCTGAAGGTCGAGTCTCCTGCTTGGTTTTTGTTGAAATCCTGAAGAGCGCCCTTAAAATTATGCAGGATCTCTGATATGCACGACCGTCGAAGGGGAGAAAAGAAGTAGTCGTTTTGCATGACTCGCTTCCATTACGTTAATTAGTAAGTTTTAGTCCAATCTATGTATTTATGACCGTGAATCCTGATTCTATAATAATTACCCAACCACTTCTTTGTGTAATTATTCTTTTGAAACTTTCACACGATACATTTTCACCACCGATCTTCAAATTACGTACGTTTGACGGAACAATCTGTTCATATATAAATTAACATTTTCTTTTAAAATTAGGGGATAATTTAAATGCGTATCTTTATATACTATCAAAGCACGCCTCATTCTATAATATCAACTGTGTGTATTTTCAGCAGGAATTAAAAAGTGAAGGTCCTTCCTATAAATTATGTACCATGTGGTCTTATTTTCTTCGGATGTATTACTCTTTACCGCTATTAAAGGATTTTATTAATTTATATCACTTTTTATGGTCGCGAAGACCGGGATTAAGACTGTTGGAGGATCGATACGCTAACCACGTGTCACTCCAAATTTGGAATGTGTCATGTCCGCAGTAGACTCGGTAGGCCCAGGCCCTCAATGGGCTGTAGAGCCATGGAGAAGGAAAGAAAGAAAATTTCACTTTTTAAAATAGATTGACCGATTTGTGAACAGAATAACGGAAAATATTTTTGAAACATAAATAATACAGCATTAATAAGAGCATTGATTTGACTTATTTGAGAATATAATAGTCAGTAATTTTTATTTTATACGAAAAATAAAGACTTTGTGTTCATATCAAGGGAACCTCTGAATTAATAGAAATCTAAAATCAACAAAACCATACTTTACAATAATATGAAATTTTGTAAACAAGTAGTAAAAAACAAGAAAATATAAGCAGATATGTATGAAAAAATAATAATAAAAACCTTGTTTTAAATCAGTGACAAATTAAATAAAACCGAAATTACTAAAATTTTGAGGAGCTTTCGGCACAAACTATAGATATTTACAATGTGAAATACAAAATTAAAAATTACAATTTGCATGAAAATTATATAGTAAATAAAGTAAATTTGGTTATAATTCGTAAATCTATTGCATATGTGTTCATTTGTCATACTAAAATTTTTGGTTTATATATTATACAGTATATAATTATTTTTTGTAAAAATTGCTTGTAGCTGTTTTAATTTTTTGTTTCGTAGGTAATAATAATTTAAGTATTGCATGGTAGTTACCTAAGGCTGTAATTAATAATATTTGTACGGTATAAATGTAATACTACAACTCATATGAAATATTACCTTTATTTTTCATCCACGTGCGTTAGAAATTATTGCTTGAAATTTGATTTTACATTTAAAATTTCTTATTTTATTTCATCATACTTCCACATTTTGGTTCATGCAACCACTCAAAAACCATTAATATATTCTTGTTACCAAATCTGCGAATACGATAAATTCAGTATTTCGGTATGTTTAATTAACAATTCTATTGCCTTTTTAAAAGCAATCCAATATAAGGAAATATAAAAATAAATTATTAAATATATTTTAGTTTTGACACTTATGCATAATGGCACTTTTTATATCAAGGTTGTTACTTATCTGGAATTACTTTTCAAGCTTTTCCATTCTAACAGATGGCATACCGCTAAATATAATTTAAGATTCGGTAAATTTATTTCGAATTTATATGCCATTTAGATACTAAAATTACAAATTTTATTTGGATGTCTCGGACGAATGTCCTGGTACAGTAATTCAGGTAGAAAACAAAAATATATTCACCATTGTTTGATGTCTCAGACACGAGGTTTCCGTAAACAAGAGAGCATTGGCCCTTCAAAGGGAGCTACATGAGAGAGAGCCGAGGACGAAGAAGAATCGTAGCGTATAAAGGAGAGTTGAGAATGATTGTGGAGAGAACGTTTGTGTGACGAGAACAGTTTCGACGGGATGACGCTTGTGAACAGAGGGGGTTTACGTCGGATCTAGTTGTGCTGCTAAGGAACTTAAGATATTGGTTCCAAATAGCAGTTGTGGAGGGAAGAAGCTTGAAAAGAACAGAGATGAGGATTAACGAGAGACCCCAATCGAAGCCTTAGGAGCCTGTTCACACGACACGAAGAGTATTACAAACAGACAAAGTAATGGACCGGTACAAATGTGCTTTGTTTTTACGGGTAACAGGTTACATATAGGTAATACTAAAACAGGAAACTCCTTTTAATATCATAATAAATTAATTGAAGAAGGGGGACATGAGAAAAGTAGCCAAGGATTAACTAGTGCCCTCGGGTTTATAGTTTAAGCATTTTACCTGGTGATTCACCTAAAAGAGATGCAGGAAAAACCCTCCAAGTCCTGAATCAGGTAGGTAGGACTATTGGGTACTATTCTCACGCCCTTCCAAATGACGGGGCAGGGGTTTGCTGTGGGGTCACAGCATTCCCTTCTTCGTGCCTGCGCAAGTTTTAGGAGGCTGTTGGCCGACTGATCAAATTAGATCAGTGGACAACTCTTAACGTATGCCCAAGGTCTTCAACTCAAGTACATACACCTCCTAAAATAGATGAAGGTGTCCCGGCATGTGAGAACCTTGAAAGAAGTAGAGAGAGTGCATGGCATCCCCAAAAGTAAGCCCCGCAATCAATCTGGCGAGAAATACCTGCGAGAGAAAGCTCCCACAGGTATCGCTCCCCTTTAATAGCACCATTCATTTTAAAACACAATAATGCCAAATAAATACCTAATTAAACTGCGAATCGACCTTGACAAAATCAATTGAAACAAAGGAGATTTTATCAGAAATGTTTTGTACACTTGTAATGTATAATTCATAAACTCACCCTGGTGGCTGCAAGATTCTAAAAACATGCTGAAATATTATATATAGATGTGTATTTGATGATAATAAGTACTTTTTTTCAATTTTCTGTTAAAAATAGTTTTTCTAAGAAACGAGAAAATCTCAGCCTTGAAATATATGAAATTTTTATTACTATTTTTCCTACAATATCCTTTCTGTATATATTACAATAAAACTAAAAACTACGAAATACATTCAATGTGTTCACTTTTAATTGACTATTTAATAATGGTTAGAGAAAAATAATTGTTTGAGGGAATTAGGTAGTTGAACTTAGTTTTAATATTGATAATGTAATGTATTAAAAGAACGCGAAGAAAATCTTAAGTTATGCAACGAATTTTTGTCTGTGAGTGGCCTCGCTTTCCCTAAATTGTTTCGGTTAAATGGGGACGATCCTCCTTTTGTTGGCTCAATAGAATAGAGGACCCTTTCACGAATTAGGGTCATCCATCCTGAATTCAGAAGAATTTTCCACTGGGAAGCTGGAAATTGCGTGAATAATTTGGAATTGCTACCGGCAATGGAATAATATATAACATTTGCAACAACACTTGATAACGTCCGGCAACTGAAACTTTTCTATTGAGTGCAATTGTTGAAATGCAAGCCAAGGAGCACTGCGGGAAATTGGCTGCTGGAATTAAGTAGGAGGACATTGGACCTCCCAGCGAGATGACGCTAATTTTGATGCTGAGAAACAAAAAATGTGGAGTGGCAGGCAAGAGTGAATCTAAAACAAAATTGCTAGCCACCAAACGGAGAAAATGGAGTCTCTGCTAATTTTGAGCCTGGTCATCACCCATTCAAGATTCCTGACTTATTGGTAGGAATCTCCGCTAAATTTTTCTCAAGGCGTCCACCAGACAACGATATCAACACCGATGCAGCCAACGAGAGTCAAATAGCAGGTGCCTCCAGCCATCATCACAAAGCTGACCACAGCAGCAGAACTTCGCGGGTATCGTTAACTATGATTTTATAGAGTTCACATTGCCAGACCTATTGCAATAAAAACTACCCCACAGGTCACTATGATTTTTAAGAATCTCAGTTTAAAATTTATTATGCTAACTTTTTCATTTGTGTATTTTTTAAACCAAATTCTCTTGTTAAAATTCTTTTATTGTTATTAAATACAGAATTTTAAATTCATTCTTTTCTATTTAAAACCTTTCGTTTATTGATCGCATATTATAATATATTCAATAATAAATTAAACTCAAACCCCAACCAAACTTGTGTTTTACAACACTAGAATTTCTGTCCCTGTTTGAATTGCGTAGACCACTAACAATAATTTATCGTTTGATGGTTAGGATTCAATTATATGATGTTGCATACATTCTTTTGCGGAAGTAACGATTTTCGAAATATCCTCGTAGATGATGAATTTGTGCAGATGGATTTCCATCACGTTTTCTCCTGCCTTTCAATTTAGTCTCTTTAATATTCAGTTGGCCATAAATGATGCGCTTGAAATATCGAAACGTATTTTCTTCCCGTATTAGAATTCTCTCTGCTCCCTTGTCCCTGTCCTGATCGACCAGGCGGCGATATTGCCTCGTGCAGCGGTTCCAGACAATTCCACCTGGCGGTGTACTATAGGCCAATTATCTCTATCGGAACTTGGGACCTGGAACCTGAAAAACCTCATTTCAGATGTGTTATTACTTATATCGCTGAATAAACACTCTTGATAGGGCTTACACTGATCTTTAAAAAATATATTCTTAACCATTGATAATTTCATTATGAAATTAATAACATTGATCCGTATTAATTTAAAAAATTGTAAGGAAATTGCATACTATGAATGAGTTAATTTAAATTTCCAAAGGAAGCATTTAATGAATGTAGTCTCCACAATTTATTAAAGAATTCATTACTTTTTCTTCGTTGAATGTTAACGAATCAAAATTAAGAACCAGAAATTGATATATTAATACAATGTGCACGGTTTCAAATGAAGTTTGGTATTGAAGGTTGAGAAACTGAAGGGACAGGATGGTTAATTTTTGCCCAACATTTTCCAATCCTTTGATTGATTTATTCTTAATGTCCATTCTACAGTAAAGTTCTAAAATTAGACTGTGTAGAATGTGATCTAGTCAAATTGTGTGTGAACATGTAGCTCAGGTGTATACAATGGATAGAGAAGCTGATGGGGAGAGGACCCTGATAGCTAAGTTGGATAAGAACTCCATTTACAAAGTGAAGGTCCTGTGGTGAACGGGGTATTTAATTATTAATCATAAAAATTGTAATGCTAATTATGAAAAGGGAACAATTTTTATTAAATTAAATTGGAACCATTTGGATTAGAAATAAAATAAAACATTACTTATCACAGATCATTACATTTTTTGGCCGGCTGCTTAATAAACTCACCGGAGATGAAGATAATTTAGTGGGGTATAAACAAATCTTGGAATAGAAAATTTTTCAAGCACTCAGATAAGTCAGGGACGAGAAACGTAAATCTGGCACACCACCGCTTGTAGATCCAGGAGCTGGTGATGATCGGCCATCTCTTCCTCTCTCATGTTGTGTTCAGGCTGTGATCTGGCTGTCTTCTCGTCGTCGATAAAGCTATTACAAGCTGAATTTTCTCCAAGTGAACATATTGATGTAATGCTCAACATTATCTAATGTAATGCCCCGTAACTGCAGTACGTAATGTAATCTTCTGTTGTAATTGATGTCATGGCTTCTCCACTAATAATTCTTTAAAATCTGCTCGCCTTCTCCTTATAGTGACCTATGTCCCGCCTTCGTTTTCCTGCCAGGGTGTGTTCGCTTTCTCCGAGGCTGGGCGTTGTATTTAGTCGGTGGTTCGTGTCCCTTTTTCCCCGGGCTTGACCTGGTCGGAGTCGGTCCCTTATTCATTGTTGCAACACGTGTATGTTGCAAGGAGATGTTTTGCGAGTCTCAAACTCAGGCCATTGTCCCAATTTTCAGGTCTAAGGGCTGACCTGCCATTCCTCATGTGGTACTGATTTGAGTTTCTCTTTCTGGCTATCGATATCCTCAATTTGATATTAATTTAACATCAAGCAATCGTGATCATTATTTGCTTGCCGTTGCCCTGACAAGCAGCCTAGCCCGCTTTCTCCTTATTATCCTCTATATACATATATACAAAATCTATAGACGTTATGGGGAAATTGTTTTTCGTCTAAATATATGTGTGGGATGCAAACGCACACCGCAGTCCCGGATTCAATTCCCGGGATGTTAGATATTTAGGCACCTTGATCCTTGGTTTAACGTGAATAAATTATCCCTCAACCTAGATAAGACTAAGTTAGTTCAGTTTAGTGCTGATGCTAGTATTAGACCCGTAGACAAGTTCTCAGCTAATGCACCTTTCCTCGGCCTTCGGATTGACGATAAATTAAAGTGGAACACTAATGCAACACGTTGACAAAAAGTACGTCAAAATGGTTTATTTCACGTATTTTCATTCAATTATGAGCTATGGCATCTCTAATTGGGGAAACTGCTCCAGGAGTAATGAAATATTTAAGTTGCAAAAGCGTGCAATTAGAATACTTTCTAGCACGAATTCTAGATCGAGTTGCAAACCTTTCTTCAAAAGTTTTCAAATACTTACTTTACCAAGCGTATATATTTATGAAATATTAAAGTTTGCAAAGCGGAACACTAATTTGTTTCAAACAAATGGCGAGTTTCATGAATATGCGACTAGAAATCGTTCGGACAAGCATCGCCTTGCTCTACACCAGAAAAGTATTCACAATACCGGGATAATTTTATACAACAGCCTTCCGCCAGAGGTTAAAAATAGTACCTATAAAAGCTTCGTGAAGCAGAGTAAAACTATTCTTTTAAATGGCGCGTTTTACTCGGTACAGGATTTTCTTAATCGTCCTTCTAGTATTTAAATCAAGGTTCCTGCAAAAAGTGTTGAATGAGCTGCCTTATAAAATAGCACATCACATATCTTAAAATTTCTATTCAGTTTTTTTCTGCTCTTTTGTTTGTTTGTTTCATGTATATAGCTGCTGGAGCAAGGAGAGTTTCCTGGTCCAAGTAGTTAAAACTCCATTGCGTGTTCCTCAGTGTGTGCTTGTTTGTGTTTCCCAGTGTGTGTCCGTGTTGTGTTTATATTGACTTTTGTCTATATACACTTTCTTTTACTAATTTATTTTAAGTTTATTTGTCTCTAATTATGTACTTTATTTTGTTCAGTTTTAATTTTTAATGTATGACGTATTCTATTTCCTCAATCGAGGATTAATGGAAAAAACAATAAATCTAAATCTTTAATTACTAAAATTATTGAGAGTGCTGATAGCTTGGCACTAAAATAAGTACTCTAGTATGTAGCTGTATGTTTTGCAATAATAATCATTAGTAGAAATGTTTCCCCGAAGCGGATTAACGATTTCGACGTAAGCACGATATTCATTCAGGACGCCGAGTCTCTTAGAAATATTATAAATGCTTGTTTTTTTGCTTTTCTCCATTATCATTTGAAAATAATTATAAATTGCTGTTTGGTGTTTGTAATTGACTCTTAATAAATAACCGTGAAATCGAGTAGTTATAAATATAATTTGTAAATGGAGCAGCATAATTCCGCGTACGCAGTTGTGTACGTGTTTTGTTTCTTACCGACACTTAGTTACACTGTTCAACTTCATCGAAAGTCGGTCGAAGTAGGTTCGTCGTAGTATGGTGGCAAAAATTAGTGTCAACGACACAAATAAGGGAGTGAAATTGAGGCATGACCGCTCATCTGGCTCCATGCCCACAAATTGCGAGGCCGCTGCAATTGCTGAAGATGCCATGCATCACAGAGAAACAACCCTGCGTCTCGCTCTGGAAACTTGGCAGTCGGAGAGTAATATACTCTGCGGCAAATAACGCGGGTCGCAATTTCCTTCTTCACACCACGCGCCTGGAGGTCTCCCGGGATCCTATATTTAAATTCAAAACTTAACAAACTTCGTCAACATTGTTAATTCTTGGTTTGTTAATTTTCTTTTATATAAACTTTTAGGATTAACGCGTCAGTCCTTGTGATTTATAAATGAAATGTCCTATAAGTCCACATTGGTGAATATCTTTCAATATTCAAAATGATACGTACCTAACAATTATTTTAAAGCATAATGTTAATAATATATAGGAAACATAACTTTTACATACCTAATAGAGGACGACTTTGACATCAAAATTTTTAGTACAATATTAACTTGTATAGTTGTACATTTCATGTTTACAATCATTGTTAAGTTAAAATGGCAAGATATTAATAGGATGAAAACGTAAATCGTCTCGTACATAAATATCGATATGGAGTATAATTAACATTAAAAAAATAGTTTTATAATTAAACTTAAAGTTTTGATTAAAGTAAATTTATAATTTCTATGCAGTGCGTCTCATTTCAGCAGTAAATCATCCTATCTCTGTTTAGACGTATGTGAATAAATGCAGCAATTATAAATTTGGTTTATAAATTATTTTTGGTATAAAATGGTTATTTCAACAAAATTTAAATTATAATTTATCCTTACTATGTTTTAACGAAGATGAACTTAATTTCGATTTTGGTTTTAAACTGCGTTTGTGTTTTACATCCTTGTTATTGTTAGTTTTTGTATATACAAAATAGCCTTTATTACAATTCAGGCAAGGGATGCTTCTGAAGATGACGTGTGTGGCTGTATAAGTTAACATTGTACTTCACAATTTGGTGTTAGCATCTTCCTGCCTTAATCAGGTATAAGTGATGTGTTTACGATCAAATGAAGTAGAAATTATTCAACCGAAGCTCAGGTAAAGGGCGTATAGAAAAATTTATAAGAAGGACAAGAATGGAAAAATGTCGACCGGACCCAGGACATGAACCCAGGAACTTCCACTTTCTTGGCGGGCACTCTACCATTAAGCTTGTCCGAGTTGACGTCTTGAGGGCCGATTAATCATTTCTCCACTCCTGTAAACCTAAACCAGGCTCTCCTACAATTTACAACCTAATTACTATGTGTTTTTTTGTATATTTAGAAGATAAAATAATATTAAAATTAAATAATTTTTAAGTAATTTTATAAGTAAGATGAATATGATTTTGCAGTCGAAAGCTTCTGCTTTCAAATAAACCTTTTATTGAATACTGCACGTGGTTTTAATTAATTGTTATAAGATGTTTTCTTGTTCGCCTCCAACAATTGGTTTATTCGTGGTAAATTCTATTACATATTGTTTCAAAAAAGAATTTTTTTGTGTTTACAATTAAAAATGCTTCATATTAACTTCCATAAAAATGCAAGTTTTCTAATTCCTAAGTTAATTTCTTGTTTCTACTTCATTAACGTAACCTCATTATTGGCATGCTTTGTAATATATTATTAGGAGGCATGTTCAGAAAGTAAGTGCACTGTGAGCATAGAAGTCAGTGGTTTTTATTTTTTGAGGCTTGGCAACACCCAATTGTAAAGAGGGAACTCTTGATAGAGCGAGCATCGCAGGAAGACGATTGTATATAAACTCACAATGCAGAGTCCAATTGCGTGAAACATGTCGGTAAGAGAGCGAGTCACGGGTTGTGACCAGCTTTGTACTCGCGGAAGGAGCAACACGTACCGAAATAGTTTCGTCAATCAAAATGGTTAACTCATTTGACGCCTAAGTCCAAAGACTGTCGTCACATTGGTATCACACACATTACCGATCTGCCAAAAACTCCAAAACCACAATTTAGTACACAAAAACAATGAAATCAGTGTTCTAGAACCAGAAAGGTATTATTTTGGTCTGATTTCAGCCTCAGAGGGAGACTATCAATGCACAATGATATTGTGAGACCCTAAAAAACTCGAAAGGAGAATTCAAAATGAAAGGAAAGGTGGGGGGTTGCTGAAGAGAGGAGTGTACTTGTTTTAAGACAACGCCCGTCCTCACACAGCCTCAGCCTTCATATCCTTTGTTTAGGATGTTTTAAATCACCCTCTGCATTCTCGGAGTCTTCAGACTATCACCTTTCCACTCCCTGAATACAAACGTGGTTGAAACAGTGGTTTCCGCTCAGCGCAGAAAAAGGTTTTGAAGATGAAGCTGGAGAGATAGTTTTGAGAGGAGTGCATAAAGTAACCTGTACCACGGTTCACTACATGCATTTAACAGGAAGACAGTTATGTGGAAAAATCGCCAACAAGTTTATCAAGAATTTATTTTTCAAATTCACATTTTCCAAAAAAAATATTTAAATCTTCTATACTAACTGTCTGAAGATACAACAGTGTGAAATTTTTCTCCATTTATGACCAGTGTTTCTTATATCCTCATACTCAGTTTCACTAGATTATTACTCCCTGTATAAATTACATTTGTGTAGTAATGCGAGAACGGATTTTAAAAAGCCTTATAAAATGTATAAAAAATTTAATCATTCGTGGAAGGGAAATTATCAAACCAGAAAAATCATAAATTGTAATGTTTATTATTTTTTACGATTGTAAAATCCTATGTATTGTATGTGTAGCATAAATTTTTTCTGAATAATTTTAGTAACCAAATTGAACCATAGAAACTGCTGTTAGAAACCAGAAATGTTTCATTTCGTAAATCCCACGTCGTTAATGCATTAAAATTCGAACCATGGAAAGGCGAGCTCCCTTAATTTCCGATAGCGTCGACCGACGAGTCTCTGAAGAATTCAGCGTCTGCTTCCAATAAAAGGCAGCTCCTTCGACCCGCTGACGTAAAATGTAATTTAAAATCTGCTCAATGAGACTGCTACCGATCCCTGTGATCGAATCCATAATTAGCCTATCGACTACATCCTAATAATAATAAAAGTCCAGTACTCTTTATCAATAGCTCAATAACGACTGTTAAGTGTTGTAGTCGTTAAGGTATGAAATAACATTTAACATAATACTTGTAGATTGATATCCAAATTTATTTACAATCTAAATTTCTAGAGGAATGTTTCTCGTTCACGTGTTATTATTTTGCAAGTAATTCATTCCGGGTACTAATGTAGTTTTACTAATCCGTATCTAGGACTATGTGTTGTAGCACTGTTTGTGGTCCACTTGCGAACAGTTTCAAATGCGGAAAAATACCCTTTGAGCAGATAGAGAATAACTGACTGGACCAGTGACGTGTTTCTATCACACGTTGATTTAAAACTCTACGTTTATTTGCAAGAACAATGATACGTAACAACCTATAGTATTGAATCCTAGAGCAACATGTCAACTATGTTTCATCCAAAGATAACTTCTTTTATGTATGGCTTAGAAAAATATTTTTAAATGTAAATATTCTATATGCTATTATTCCGCATTTTAAACTACCGCCAAATGCGACGAACCCGGGGCATAAAGACTGAGCGAAATAATCACCTAAGATTAAGAAAATTCTAAGGACAAATTTTAAGGAAACGGCGAATATACAAAGAGACGTTCTTATCGTAACGTGACAAATAACTCTGATTCTCTCTCTGCTTTTGAAGAATATTCTTCATTTTGAAATTAAAAAAAAATTATTGCTGAGGAAAAGTATCTCAGGAATTGGAAGTAATCCGAAGTTGTAAATTGAACCTCTCTCGAGTCTATAAATATTTGATTCATTTACTTTCCATTCCGTATCTGTTTCGTTATGCTACTACGAATGTTTGCATTAAAATCATCCGCCTTTCATGAATTTACACAAAGTCCATTCTTCATTGATTTCCTTGAGTTAGGTTGTTAATATGTAACGGCTACTTTAGGGTCCGTTGGAAATGGTTATTTGGTTTATTGAAGGATAAGAAAAGATGTGATATGTAAATCGTTGGTGGGAAGGGGAGAGAGAGAGACGGGGGAGGAAAAATAAATATAGTATATGGCTCGTTAAATGAAGCAGTAAATGTATTGAAGTTAATTGTCAGTAAGATTTAATTTCACAACTAAAGCTAGTACAAGTGGATTAATCGGAGCGAATGTGTTGAGTTCAGTCACGGGAGAGTAATGAGATTTTTTTTCATGCTCACGTAATGTTAGACGGGGTTGCAATTTACCAAATATTTAATGAAATAGCTAGTGCTCATATTACGTACCTAAAATAGTAAAATTGGAGGTGAGAAAGTTAAAATTTTTAGATAAAGAGATATTAAGCAATTCTTAAAACATTGGGCGACAGTCGTTGACGATATGAAATTCGTCACAAGTGGGACGAGTTGAGTATCATCTCTACACGCAACAACGAACTGGCTCCGGGGATAATTTATGTGAAGAGGAAGAAGCCTTTGGCTGACCTTCACTTGGAGCATTCTCTGCATGAATTTACTTTGTTTAAAATATGAACGAAGGAAAAATATTTATGAGTTATAAATGTGTACCAGTTTGTTTTAAATTTATCCACTCGAAAAAATTGGCACTATTACATGTACGCGGAATTTGAAATATATATTTAGTGTTATTTATATGTTGCTTAATTATCCTCGTTCTAATTTTGCTAATATTTAGTGTTATTTATATCTTACTTAATTATCCTCGTACTAATTTTGCTAGGGGTGACGTAGTACATAACTTAAAGATATCACGCCGTCGCTTACTGCACTTATTCGTAGATTTAATGTTTGAAACCCAATTAGAAAGCGTAATATCAAACTCTTGACCACACAAAATAATGTGGTTTGTCTTTATTAGGTTAACAGGCTACATGACGGTGATCCTGAAACAGGCAACTCCCGTTTAATATCAAAGGAAAGGAATTGAAGGGGGGAGGTAGAGCAAGGTAGTCAAGGGTTGGACTTGAGGCCCCCGGGCTATAGTTTAAGAATCCTACCCAGTACATACACCTCCCAGAATAGGAGAAGGTGTGTCGGCATGTGAGAACTTTGAAAAAATCAGAGAGGGTACGAGGCATTCCCGACGGAATCAGGTGAGCCCCGCAGCCAATCTGGGGAAGAAATGCCTGCGAGAGGAAACTCCCACAGGCGTAGTTTGTGTTTATATATGTTCCATTAAGTAGATATGTAAGACTTTCACGTCTACGAACAGTAGGAAACAGCGACGGTCATCCTAATAAACATAGACATATTTACATAACTTGTACTGTATAATAATTTCTTGAATTAATTTTTATACGAATATCATAACAGGGACGCATAGTTATAAAGCACGTTCGCAACTGATGGGACTACCTTCTTTTATTATAGCCAAATTAACTTCCCAGTTTATATTACTGGCTTACCTGAAAAATATAATAGTCGCTCGGCGTGTCTAATTCTGTGTTCTAGGCAGAGAGACGACGTAGAGATACAGCAGATCCCTGGAATATGTGAAAATTGCTGTTTACCTTTCCTGTTTTGTATAATGTTGTATTTCGTGTTGTCAGCTTTTTCTTTGAAGGGAACGTAATGTAACTTCGTAGTTCCTATTTCAAACAAAAATCTGTTGAAAATTAAAACTTCGTTAATATAAAGGAAATTTGGTGAAACTGAATGCAGGGTTTTTCCTGCTTCTATCATTGGGTAGGATTTTTAAATAGCCTGGCTTAGATATCCCCACCCCCCATATAAACCTTGCTCTACCTTCCATATACCATATAAAGGGTGACTGATCTAGCCCAGGTTTAATTATGTTTTTACTCATGTATTTAACGAATAATTTCCAGCCATTAGAGACTACGATAGGGGAACTCGATTCTTCTTAACTTCTCTCTCCCCTTCACTCTCTTCCCGTCTCTCTCTATCTCCTGACTCACACAGCCATCCATAATTCTAACACAGGATGTCTGTGATGCAATAGAGCCGCTGGAGGTCAAGCCATACTATAATTCTGTTTTTTAGACGTCTACTACTAAACAGAGGCAACGATCGACGTAAGGTATTTAGGTATCTGTTCTTGTTATCCTCGACAAAATGTTTTATATACCAAACATCTAATATTAGAGAAATACTAATCATTAACATCATAATATTAGAGCGATAAAAAATAGGGATGCAATAAAATGAAATATTATACATGGAAATTTACTGTACGTTTCACTGAAATACCTAAGAATGAAAATTCACTGTATGTTGACAATGTTCAAGAATAGAAGTAATTACTTTTTGTTTAAATTTTTGTTCAGTATTGTTCATTGCAAGAAATAATTATTCTCAGGACCATGAAGTTTTTTTCTTTGAATAAAAATAGCTCGTTTTAGGAAAAACGTTCTCAATTTTCTAACGAGCAACTCAAAACATGTTGTTATTGTAGTAGAATGGCGTGATGCAACCCACCACGCTAACCTATTCGGCTCAAGCCTTTTCATTTCTACATTACTACCACATCCTATATCCTCCTTAATCTGCTTAGCGCATTCTATCCTTGGCCTCCCTCTTCTGTTATTACCTCACACACTTCGGCAAATGCTAAGTTACCCGTAAATAAATTATGTGATCCTAAATTATTTTGAAAACGAAAGGCCAGGAAGTCAAAGCACGGGTTATGAAATATATTCAAAGTTCTTTTAGATTATATTAAATAACTATTTGTAAGGAAGTCATTGAAAATGTTGGAAAAGTATTCAGAATGTTCATCAATATTAAAGAAATTTTTTATTGTAATATTTATCATTAATAGCTGTATTTTTCTTGTTTATACAACATTTTTTCACGCGTTGAAGCCCAAAATTAAGCACTAAACGTAGTTATATATTGTTTTAATTTCTTTGTCAATTATTAAAAATTTTCTTACTTCTTTTTCATTATACTTATTTATTAGTTGTTATGATATCCCAGGGATATATCAATAGAAAATAGATAAATAATGAGACATTAAATTTATCAAAATTAATTTAACGGTGTTTTAAAACGATACGTATAATGTAGTTGGGTTGATTACTTAAGTACTTCTTGCGTTGTCATAGGGGTGAAATAATTTGCATACCAGTTCCGCATTGTAGACGTGGACGACGTGAATTGTTATATTTTAATCTGCGTCCTAAATCACGAAGTTAGAATGTTGAAATATAAAAATAAAGAGTGAATTACAGACTTCCGTGTCCCGTTGTTAAGGAATCGCGTGTTACCAAAATTCATTAGCATTGCGTGCAAAAGTTACGGCACTTGGGGGCTACTTATCAAAGGTATGCCAATAAATAAAATTAAATATATATTTCAATAGTTAGAGAAATGTTGAGAAAATATTGGCGTAACTGAAAAGCGTCATTCAATCACATTCTGAATTTTCATTTTTGAAAAAAATTCCCGACTTTCTTATCGTCGTAAATTGTATTCTTCTACTTGACCGACTTCTCTTCCATTTCCCTCCCTAGTCAATATGTTATTTCTAGGAAATTTTATCCACTAGATATCGACGTCTCGTTTTGTCAATAGACAGTCACGTTGCTTCTGAGTTTGACATACAATGGATTCCAAAACCGTGATACCATTTCCTTCCGTATAAAATAAAGGATTTCATCAACGGAATTAGTCTGAATTGCTTCGCACACTGACTAAGTTTTAGAAAATATTGAAACACTATCTCGTTTAACGAAAAGAAACAGCGCACAGGTTTTATAAGTTCGGTGAACAAACTCTGTCTTTATGGGCAACCATCCGTTTCAAGTCTAACTGGAGCGATTAGAGTAAACTATACAGTTGAGTTTAATCTTCAAAAGGACTACTTCTTAAGAGGAAATGCCTAAGTAATTAGTCCATTCGAGATATGAATTTCCATAGAGAGAGCTGAAATATTCAATTAAAAGAACAAACAAACAAGAAAAAGAAACGTTGTCCCATATCAAACTGTAAGGCAGAAATTAATTACCTTTATAAACTTAGTGTTGTGTAACTTGTGTGTTGGGTTTAGTGTGCGGGTTTTAATTGCACTCGTAGTTGGCATTCATGAATGTGATACCACTTCAGGAAGAAATTAGCTCATCTCTGTGCTTTGTAATAGGATACAGTGAAGAGTGCGAGTGAATATTTAATGCTGAACAGGTGAGCTTTCATACTCGTATTTGTTATAATACGATTGACATGTATTTGCTTATATAAATAAATAAATAAATGCGTCAACAAAAGAGAAATAAGATACTTGTTCCTTACAGCCTAGCTTGCTGTCTCCTAATCTGAAAATTATTTGAAAAGAACCTGTAAGGTGGCGCGTGCACTAAACGTGGCCTTTTGGACGATTAAAAGTGGTGCATTGCATCCTTGACGATAAGTTCCTTTACATTATCAAAAAGCATTGTACAGAAAAGTCCGAATTTAATAACAGTTCTTCTGGCAAACAGAGAGAACAGAAAATTCCAAGCTAGAAGCGGATGTGGCTCTCAGTGCCAACAACTGTAGTCCAGAGTTATCTTCACATGAGACTCTGTCTGCTATAGCAACATCATGAAGCTATCACTTTCTCGTTCAGGAACATCATTCTTGACTTTTTTGTAGATTCATGCTTCATTAAACTGGCGTAAATTAGTTAATTTAACTGCGTCACACTATTCCTATCCTCACATCTATTTACCACCCCTAACCATAAACGTAAGACGATATAAAATGTGCTCGAGTCATATAGCGCATCTTAAGTCGTCTGTCAAAAAAATTGACGCTTGTCATATTAGCCACCCCTGATATAAAGTGATAAAAAATATACTGCAATTAAGTACACTGGCTGGCTTGCAGGATTTATTTGAATTTTAAATAACTTCACAACACCTTAAATAGTTTGATTAATTGAAGTATTATCATTACAATATATTACGAATAAGTTTATTTAGAAATGAAGAGAAATAGGAAGCCGCGTGGAGTTAAGTTGCAGAGCAGTCCACGTAAAGTGGGGATATAATGGAGCTCATTCGTCAGAGTAATTTCGTAGTGTACCAGCTATTCTGAAGACATTTCCGCGCGGAAAAATATTGTGCTCAATTTCGGAAATGTTCTACGTAAAAAAATCGAAAAATTTAAGAGGTGGTTGGGTTATATCCCGTTTCTTAGAATACGATGAATAATTATAAAACTTTTAGTAGCATTGTGCTCGCTGACTACACTACTCCACCTTCTTTAGTTCTTTTACTGCGCACGTTACATAACCATGTGACCATTATAAGACCGTTTTCGTAATTAAAAAATTGTAAAAGTCACAGCCACACGGGTGGCAAGTCATCAAAAGCCCAACCATCACACGTTGAATTATCAATGGTGAATATTGAACTAGTTACCAAGTTTTGGAGGAGCGAGAGCACTTAAAAATTAAAATTTATCATCCTTCACTACTTTGCTGCAGAAAGCTGTACTCGCCAAACTACCATCCTTAAGAGATGTGGAGATAGGATTTTCTGGCTCAGATATATTAGATAGTTGACGTTCTTCAGGGTTTTAGTCATAAAGACTCCTAGGCCTTTACCAGCCTTTGGTTTGTTTACCCAAACCGCTATCAGGACTCTCTGAAGGAAAAACTCTGCCCTATAAAAGGGTATAAGTTAGATACTTGGTGAAGCACCCAATTGCTCAGGGTCCTGCGTTTTAACCTTCAGATGCAATCAAGCGACCAGCGCCAACGCCGTATCTAGGGTGAGCGTCTGACTGGAGCACAACATTCAAGCTGATGCAAGTTATTTTTCATATTTTTAAAATTTGCCCCTAGAAGTGGTAGCCATGTCAAAATCCCAAAACTGTTTGTTTGTAACCGGGTCAAAAGGAAAACGTATAATAATTGCTCCTTGTGTTTATATTTCTATGCGTAACATACATAACATACGAAATTTGGCCCCTTTACACCTACAAAGATAATTTTATTTAAAGGAAGTTGGTCCATCCCTTAGGCAAATTTTATCTTAACTTAATATGTACTTTTAATAAACCTTTATTAAAGGGATAATACATTCCAAGTTGTTAATAAATAAGTAAAATTCTTCTATAACTTCTATGATTATAATACCAAAGAACAACGTCTACTGCACAATGTAGAAAACGGAATAACAAACATAATTTTCTGACTGTAAGTTTACAATGATTAAGAAATTCGGCTAATAAGTCACCATATAATTGTATTGCTATTTAATTAATATAAATGCGACGTTTCGTCTCCCTTTCGAGATATCATCAGGCATAAAAATTAGCAATTCATGTCCTTCACTCCTTCTCTCCGTCGTCCGAAAAGATTATTAAATGTATTGAAGTATTTACATGAGAGGAATTTAGTGTCGAGGACTACCTCTGGCGAGGTTAAGGGAGACGAAACGTCGCATTTATATTAATAGTAATGAAATTATATGCTGACTTATTGACCGTCTTTTTATTTATCGAAAACGGAATAAAACAGTATGATGACCGTAAATTTAAACCAGCACTAAAGCAAAACGAGTACTGTAATAAAAGTTCCGACTCGAAGCTAACGGAAATTCCGTGATCACCACTAGTCAAATCACAAATGCGATATACCAAAACACACACTGGGTACATATTTACAACTATATGAGAGATTGAGAATATGTACAGAAAATTTGTGCTGATAAATAAAAGTTTTAACCTTAATTTTTCTAATTAACAAAAATGTGTGTTAATGGACCTTCAATATATCTTATTTCTCTTTGTAGATGATACACATACAGTTCTCGGGTTTCGAACCGGGTCAATTAAGAATTTAAACACGTTTCCATGGCTCGCGCTGCCATCTTCATCAGGTGCACTCACTGCACATGGAAACGTTGGGTTTAAATTCTCAATTGACCCGGTTGTAAACCCGAGAACAGTATATGTAGCTTTTTACACATTTATTAACAACTTGGAATGTATTATTTCTTTAATAAAGGTTTACTAAAAGTACGTTTTTTTTATGATAAAATTTTCTTAAGAGATGGTGCAACTTCCTTTATATAAAATTATCTTATTAGGTGTAAAAAGGTCCAAATTTCGTATGTTATGTATGTTCCGCATACAAATATAAACATGTGCAGCAATTTTTATACGTGTAACTTTTGACCCGGAAACAAACAATCAGATTTGGGATTTTGACATGGCCACCACTTCTAGGGGCGGAAATTTTAAAATATGCAACATAAAATATATTCGTGTCATATAAAGATTTTTCTGGGTCAATGACGTTGGCAGTACTTCATCCAATATTGTTTATATTTATAATTTCACCTTAGTTTAGTATTAGATTGGGTTATCCATGTGAGTGGAAGCGTTACATAAAAAAGACAAAAAAACAATAAAAATTTGGTAACGAACCAATTGATTTTGACATTCTACATGCCGTTTGACTTGCATTCCAACCTTGAAGAGGGGTTGGAAGGGGGTAAAACTAAGTTTCGTGTACAATCTGAAGTAATTTAGACCAATTTTTTACGCATTTTTGTGATGCGACAGGAAAGACTGTGAGAGTAAGACACAAGCTCCGCCCCAAGGATAAAGATTAAAGGGGATGAAATTTTAAAACATGTAAAAGTGGCAACTATTTTGAGTCGGATAAAAAGCTAATCGGGGTTAATTAAGGTGGTAGTCTCTCTCAATGTTATTTGCGTAAAATTTTAACCCAATTTGTCATGGGAGATAAACACCCATAGGGGTGAGAGTGGAGGCGCGTTTCTTAAAATAACACGAATACAATCAAAATGTGTTGATATTGCGAGGTATTTCAACATACAATTTAAGCTGTATTTCAGCCCCAGGATGGAGGAGGAAAGGGGTTAAAATGCAGTCACATAAAATACTTTCGCCTATTGTAATTAATTGTAAAGTTTTCAGTTATGAATAAATTAACTTTCAGTCAGCTTAGATTGTATTAATATCGCATTGATCAAGGAATTACGGGTTATAATTAAACACCCTGGCAACGCCAAACCAACGTGGATTAGAATTTCACTACTGCCTATTATAAGGTATTAAATAAATTACAGTATACAGTCCAAAAGTCAGAAATTTATTTAAAATTTATATTAACATTTAACATGTTTTATCCCTAAGTTTAGAGACCTCTTCAGCTGTAAATAATTTAAAAATGTGAAAATAATTCCAAGCTATCAACAATAAAATTTAGACTGCTTACAACATTTTTCTAGGTTGAATTATATATTACATTCCAACCACCTTAATGAACCATATAGGATTTTCCCAGTCTGTGTCATATAATTAGCCTCATAACGAGGATAAAATGCCCTGAGCGTAACCACAGAAACTCTGTCATGTTGCCATTGTATGTAAGACCAGGAGTTGAGACGTGTTTCCGCTGCAATTTTCTATTTTCCTTCCTCAAAGCGCATTAACACTGCACGTTTGAACGTAAGCGAAAGCACGCGAGCATAAATAATTCATTCTCAGGGCAGGCTTATTTTTCTTTTATGTACGAGCTAATGGCAAGTTCATCCCATGTGGCGTTATAAGCATGGTTCCCATCACTCAACTCGATGCAGTGTATGCGTGTATCTCTAAAATTACATTGACGTAAAGTAAGATAAGCACGTGATTCCGTTTACTTACATCAGTCCGTCTTCGTTATTTGGACAGAAATAATAATATATTAAAGTAAACATAAGATGAATTCCCAATAACTCGACGTGATATTCAACGCCATAAAATCGCAAGTAAAGAATTACGATACTATTAGATAAAATGATGTTGAGAAAATCGATTCCTCTACGAGTCTTTCAATCATTCCCACAATAAAAGTCACAATAGTGATAACTTAGTGTCATCCAGTACTATGTTCGGGAAAACGAATATAGAACACATCGTCTCCCTCAACTTGCATACGAATTTTAGAATTGTGTCTCCATCGTCTTTCATAACCTTGAAAACATATCATTGGCATCTGAATGGTTTAAGAAGTTTGTGTAATACTTTTCTTCCCAGGATTATTATTTACCAAAAATGAAGATAGTGGAAGGTAAGGTACATTATCCTTCACACGCAATAATTATTTAGTTGGCTAAATTTTAATAAGTTCAGGAATAATTGAGGGCGCGAAAAAAGGGTATATCAGTTTCGAAGGCATAACAAAATCACAACTTCTTTACACTTTAAATCATCTAAAATGGTTATAGAAATGTGTTATTGTGGTACTCAGTCCTAAGACTTGGCCTCCCTCTTTTATTCTTAGCCCACACACTTCCTCTCTAATGCTAATTTTACAAGACCCTCGTATCTTAAAACGTGGCCTATTAATCTATACCTTCTCTTAGTCAACGTCCTCCATATTGTTCGATTTTCCCCTGTTCTGTTAAGAACTTTCTTGTAATTAAATCGACCCAACTGATTTTCAGCATTCGCCTATAGCACCACATTTCAAAAGCTTCTATTCTTTCCTTTTCCAACTCCTATCATCCACGTTTCGCACCCATATAACGCCACACTCCATACGAACATTTTTAGCAACTATTTCCTAATATTCACACTTATATTACCAGTAAATAAATTCCTCTTTCTAACTAAAGCCTACTTTTCCTGTATTATTCTACTCTTTATGTCTGCTATACTTAAACCATTCCCAAGTAGCAGAATTCCTTAACTTCCTTCAAAATATCCCTTCCCAATCTAACACCGTTTGTTATTCCAATGTTTCCCATACTACACTCCATTACCTTAGGTTTCCCACTATTAATACTCATATCTTTTTTTCTCCAGGACCCCGTTCATGCCATTTATTATGGTTTCCAAGTCTTCTTCTGACTCCCGTAATACTACAATATCATCGGCAAAGTGTAGGGGTTTTATATCTTCTTGCAGTATAATTGCTTTTCCATATTTCATTTTAATTTTCTTCAACGCCTGTTATATATATATATATATATATATATATATATATATAAGTTAAAAGGCATGGGAAACTCATTGCATTGTTGTCTTACTCCTTTCTTGATTTCTGCTTTCTTTTCTTGCTTTTTAATTCTAATTACTGCTGACTGCTTTCTGTAGATCCTTAATAGTGTGTTCTAGTTGACAGTATTAAAGGCTTTTTCTAAATTTACCAATACCATGAACGTAGGCTTGGCTTTTCTTATCCTACACAAATACAGAATTGCTTCTCTTTCCCTACATTCTTCCCTAAACCAAACTGATCTTCTCCTAACTCGCATTTTATTGTCACTCCATCCTTCTATAAACTATTTTCGTTGATATTATACATACATGAGATACTAAACTAGACAGGTGAATACTAATGGAATATTTCAGTCAGTGTTTTATTTTAATGTTGAATCAAATTTTGTTTTCATTTTTCTGTTTCTTAGAGAAGCAGTGATTGCAAACACAAGTACAATTCAGAAAGCATAGTTTTTATTAAAATTGTACAAAAATTGTTTTGTTTCCTTTAATTATATTACCCACGTTATTTATAATATTTTCTTAGGTTCACAGGACGAAATGATCTATTTGTAATTACTCGTGTTGCTTTTATTTAGAAATTTTTAAAACTGTCTCTGCAAAGTATTTAGTAATGGTAGCTTATGGTCTGCTAATAATTAGAACAAATTATGAACACATTATGATAATTAATGTGTGGATTACAGTAGACTACTAACGACAAATAAACCTGTTACACTGTTCAAGCTTTGAAATTGTTTCGTTAATAACAAAATGACGACATAAAATAAATATTCACAAAAATTAATTTACTACTTATGAATCCGGCTTGCCGAAGGTTCACGGTTGAAGCTCCATGGATCAAATCGACTGAGAACAAAATCGCTGAGACTAATAATACTAAAATCGATAGGAGCAGATCCTCGGAATTGCGCTGTATAAATGTGAATTTTGCAGCTCAGATTCCTGAATTATAAAGTGTTTTGACACTAATATAGCGGAATGTTTATTTTGGATTGTTGCAATTTGTATAAAACATTTGACAAGCCTTTTTTAATACCAGGTCGAGAGGGATATATAAAATTTTAATAATTATTTAAATAAATAATATTAATGAAACATGAAACACTTCACTTTGACAGTGACATAAGAATTTAAATGTCTCTTTTTGGCTATTTTTTAAATAGTTTATGCAATAAATTTAAATCAAGGTGTTCTTCTAGGTGCAAAGATTATGAAACTTCTAAGAACAGATCAGATACGAGTATTTCCTTAGGCGTGGAGAAGTTCTTGGTAAACATTCTCATTCAAAGGAAGGAGTGCGTCTTTAGTGAAGATCAATGGAAGAACTTGCCGATCGGATAAAAGTTCCGCCCATGCGGATATTCATGGGTGACGGTGAAATATTATAAAGTGCGTTTTTCGATCATCTTAATGTACATACTCTTTCCTACATTATGTAGGGTTACAAGTTTTCACAAATTTATTATTATATAAAAAATTAATAAAGTTAAGAACACTTTCATTTATTATTGAATTTATCCCTCTCTGATTAAGTCTCAATACATAGAATTGCATTTTCGAAGTCGGAAGTCCCTATTTGTCAATTATGAAATGCGTACCGATTTCTAAAAAATAATTATAGATATAGCACTGAAAATCACATCGAATATTTTTAATAATATAGTAAGTGGGTGGAGGCAGAATAAACTATTTAAATTATGAATTATTGTTAGAAACTTCAAATATCTTCCATTATAATAGTTCTTGATAAATGAATAAATTATTAAAATTCTAATAGAAATAATCATTTATTCTGTTTCCACGTCTATATCTTAAGGCTTGAAATAAATCTTGAAAATTTCAGTGCTGTATCTGTAAAAATTTACCAGAAAAGGGTTACTGAAACCACTATTTTAATATTGATAAGATAGGGCCTTCCGTCTCATCATAAATAAGCTGCCTGGCGGAAATTCGGTTAAACAATTTTTTCTGGGTAACAATTAATTTGTATACATACTTCATTTATATTGTCACGTTTCTGAAGGATCGTGAGATACAGTAACACATTCTTCTAGATGTTATAGGCGTTTATTTAACCGGAAGTGCTGTACAAAGGCTCATACTGCGAAAGACTGCCTCCGCTTCGAGGTCCAGTACAATTTACTATGCAGATAATTTTAAATTTATGTAATAGGTAATTTTACAAAGCAACGCATTCATACTTTTGCAGGATCACAGAGTGTTCTTAAATTGTATAAATGAAAACATCAGTACCATAATTGAGAGACTCGTGTTTTGTTATTTATGTTCTTCAGATGCTTATGACTATACAAGTCGAATGCTTCTATTATATTATGACTAGTTGACATTTTATGATTGTTAACCTGTAGCTGTAAAGTAACTTTGATTATTAAAATCTTTTACTGGACCTACATCTGTCCTGTGCTTTGTTCAAACGTATAATGTTTCAGTGTGTATATTCATTAATTTATGATATTAATAACAAGCTAACACCCGCGCTGAAATAGTTCTTTTTATTTTGCTCTAAAAACGTAACAATAAGTACTTAATTTTGATAAATATTATTTCATTGAATATATAAAAATTACGGTATCATTTATTTATGATCGCTTCAGGGCAAACGTTATAACTCGCAGTTGGTTTAGAACAGGTCCCGATATCATTCGTTTCGGAGCCAATAAAAATTAGCAATTCACGCGGCAATTCAATGAACTTATAAATATTTATATAAATATCTTCTAAACTGAAGATATCGAAATGAAACATACACTACCATTTAATTTAAAATTACTGTTTCAATCCCTGAAATTTTCGTTGAAGTCTGTTAAACCGTTTCTAAGCATAAAATATCCAGAATATAGGCTACCCGCATACAATTTTTAGATTTTAACGAACGTATAGAAAAAGAAACACGTAAAATTTATATATATATATATAAATATAAATATAAATTTTACGTGTTTCTTTTTCTAATAATAATTGTATAATAATTGTAATTAAAGAGTTGTTAATCGTCTGATACAGCTTACAAACTTTTTAACAGACTTTTAAATAATTTGTGACCTAGTTCTTTAAAATTCAAGGTTGGAGGTTCGGTAATTACATAATGAGGATAAATAGCCAGCTGAGCCACTCAACTATCTACGTTGATGTTCTTCATCAATCAAATCAAATGACTATAATACATCTATACCAATAAATAAAACTGAAGTGTCTGCCTGTCTGTCGATCAGTCTGTCTGTCTGTCCGTATGTTTGTCTGTAATAGGCTCCGAAATGGCTAAACGGATTTTAATGTAAATTTTAGGGTTTAAAAAAAGACAATTTAACTTAAATATACACTAATATTTAAGTTAAATTGTATTTTTATTTAAACCCTAAAATTTACATTAAAATCCGTCATCTATTTGTTTGCAACTTGAAGTTTAAAGCATTTATTATGGTACACTGTATAAAATAAATTGATAAGAACTTAACGAAATTCCTAACTCGTAAAAGACAAAATGGTGATTTTGAGTAATGCATGTGAATTTTTTTGGAATTCTCTCCTCAAATTATTTCGTCAGTCTTTGAAATTGCCAAAATATTTAATCAATTTTCATCTGTTTTCTGCCCACAGACAGGTCTTCATATGGTAGCTACCCGCTTTCTACAGTCCTCAGTCATCGCCTTGTCTTTATGTTTTCATTCCCTTCACATCCTTCTGTATCCTCTAATATTTTTTATTCTCCTTCCACTAACCTGTCCCTCCATAGTCGCTGCCAGCATGCAGTCCCGTCACAAAGAGCCTCCTAGCCAGTTCCTCTCCCTTTGTAGCAGTTCTTTCCTCCCACAAACCCTTTCAACATTTCTTCATTTGTCACCCTTTCCATCCAATTATAATGATTAAGAATTCTTGCAAATTTATTACCCTTCGTAATTTCCCAAAGTTCGGATTGCAGAATGTTGTTGTAGCAATTAGTCCTTAGACTGGCCTGATGCAACCCTCCGTGGTAACAAATTCTGCTCAAGCCTTTTCACTTTTGTATAACGATCACATCCCACATCCTCCCTAATCTACTTAGCGTCTTCATCTTCCACCTAATGCTAATTGTACAACACTCTCATGTCTCAAAACTTGGTCAAAGTTCTCTATATTGTTCTCTCTTCTCATTGCAGAATATAATTGTGAAAAAAATGTGACAGCAGCAGAATATAAATAAATAGTCACCAAATTGATCGCAATTAATATATGGCAGATTTCCTCGTATCCTCGGCGAGGTCATTGACGCATTCGCATATATTTTAGCTATAATTTCTTCCAAGTTTATGTCACCCTGCTTTTCTCTTGGTTTCTAAAGTATGTGTGTACACAGCTTTGTTGCATTATTTGTAAATATTTGTACAAACGTACATACTTATTAAATATCCGAATGCCTAAATAAGTCAGGGAAAATGTATGATAAGGTTTAATAAAATTTCTGTGTCATCATAAAAGTTTTATTGTATAATTTATGACGTTTCGTTTTTAAGATTCGGAGGACTTCATTTAATAACAATAATAACTAGGAGTACTCAAAACTAAATATTAAATTAAATGCTTTGTAATATCCATCTCAAGATTAAAATTATATAAGTTTGGCGTTCAATATTATGAATATTGATTAACTTTTAATTTTGATTTGCATGATTGGACTTATTTCTACACGTCCTAGAATTTATTAGACGTATTTCCGTATTACTTAATTTAATTTGAAATAACATTATCGTGAGGTAAATTAGCATACTATGTCAATTTGGTAGATAAATTATGTATATATACACTAATTGCTTCCCTGATATTATTCGTACAAAGCAGATTTCGATAATTAGTAGACTATTTTATCAGATTCTGCAAACAAATCTGAGTGTTTGTGATGTAGTAGGGGAAGACAAAATTTTCTAAGCTTCTTTCTTCTCTTCTAAGGCAAGAAATATTAGCTAGGTTTCAACACCATAGACTACCAGCAGGTACATAATCAGGCCCATAGACGTACTTGAGGTGTCCCGTATTGTTACAGTTTGCGTTTTTTGCAAGTCTATTGGCAGCTGCGAAAACATTAAGCATGCTATGTGCGAGCGACCCACTGCGCTCCATCGCTACCCGGCTCCCTGCGTCTTGCATTAAAAACACCATTCATTATGCAGGCCCGCCTCTGTCAAATCTACGCCGTGCAAAAATACCTTTGTAACCGTAAAAGCTGCTGCATCGTACAGTTTCACCTTCTATTGACTGCGAGGGTGGAGTACTGTCGTAGCTAAATAATAGGCATTAGCCAAATTAGTCCTGGTGCTTCATTTCCTAACAACCGGGCGGAAGGTGAAATAAACAAACAGATACGAAAAGTTGCAAAGAGCAGATGAATTCTACTATTTCCTGCATGGGCCAAGCAATTACGGAAATTAATTATATTCAGTAAGGAAGTTTAGTATAGCGAAATACAATCCTGATATAGATCTATCAATATAATTTTATTACTTAAAGTTAAAAGTATGTATATTTGTATATTTGTTTGCTTGTGTCTTTTATTGTTTATAATTCTTTTTACTTTTTCTTTTTTTGGGTTAACAGGCTACATGAGGGTGATCCTGAAACAGGCAAATCCTTTAATAGCATAGGAAGGGAATTAAAAATGGGGGATGCGGAAGGTAGAGCAAGGTAGCCAAGGGTTGACTAGGGCCCCCGGGCTATGGTTTAAGGATCCTACCCGGTGTTTCACCTAAAGAGATGCAGGGAAAACCCTAGAAAATCTGCATCAGATAGGTCGGGCATTGGGTACTATTCTCACGCCCTTCCGAATGACGGGAGACGAGTCTGCTGTGGGGTCGCAGCATTCCCTTCTCCGTGTCTCCACCAGTTTCAGGAGGCAGTTGGCCGACTGATCCAATGGGATCAGCGGACAGCTCTTGCCATATGCCCAAGGTCTTTGACCCCGGTACATATACCTCCTAAAATAAATGAAGGTGTCTCGGCATGTGAGAACTTTGATAAAAAGTACCCAGAGAGAATGCGAAGCATTCCCGACATGATCAGGTGAGCCCCGCAGTCACTCTGGGCTGAAGCGCCTGCGAGAAAACTCCCGCAGCGCCCTTGTCGTGTCTTCACAAAAATCTGTTTTTATTCATATAAAAAAGTTTTGTCGTAAAGACTAGCAGTTTGGACAATAATGATTCAGTATATACAATATTAAAATAAAGATACAAAATTAAAATATAGTATGTAATTTATATGTTGACATGGAGGTAGGTTAATCCTTTTAATTAACCTACTTTAGCAGATGGATTTTCTGTATGAGTACATGAGAGGCATATGACGTGGGAGGGTAAGAGTTGACAGCCAGTGAACTGATTATTGGATGATATATGAGGATGTGGTCTGTTGGCATGATGGTAAGGTGGGTTATGGTGTGCCTGAATGATTAGAGGGAAGTATGAGGTGGCTTGGGAGTTTCATTTTGAGGCGACGGAAGCGTAGAGATGAAGGAAGATTGTCATGGAATTGCTGGATCGTGGGGTTTTATTTGTTGAGGGCGCTTTTGATTAGGAAGGTTATGGATTTGGAGATTACGGAGTTTACTTTGGGAAGTTTGATGTTATGGTGGATGACGGAAGTTCGAAGGTACCAAGGAGAGTTTGTAATGGTGCGCAGGATTCTGTTTTATTTAGTTTGAATTTTGGCTGAATGGGGTTTGGCTGTTGTTCCCAATATGTACAAAACATAGGACCAGGTGGGCTGTATTCTGGAGAGATATAGGAGGCGTTTTGTGCTGATCGTAAAAGGGGCGTTTCTGTTGAGGAGGGGATATAGTGTTCTGAATTTGTGGTTGATTTTGGAGAGAAGAATATTATTATCGGGTTTCGAGGAAAGTTTTGAATAAAACATGATCCCGAGGTAGGTTTTTTATGTTTTTGTAAGGATTAATGAATTGTTTAGATAGAGGTGGATTTGGGGAGGAGGGTATTTTGTTATATTGTTTTGGTGGGGTTGATTCTGATTCACCATTGTTATAGGCTATTGAGCGCATATTGGAGTGGTTGGAAATTGGAGATGAGGGAGGAGGTTTCATAGGGGATGTCTACGTGGTCTGCGAAAAATATTGTTCTAGTGTTGGGATGTTGTGGGTTATCGTGGGAGAAGATGTTGTATAGGAAGTGGGCAATGACATTTCATGTGGTTGGGAAAGGCAGTTATTAATTTTGACAGAGTAGGTTCTGTTAGAAAGGTAGTTTAGAGTATTCTGTAGTGGGTGTCATTTAGGAAGTCTTTAATTTTGGATAGTAGGGAAGCTTGGTGGACTTTATCAAAAGCTTTTTCAATGTCAATAAAGGTGGTGATGAGGGATTCTCGTTGTTCAAAGGAGGTTGGAGAGACGGTTTATTTGATGGTTGCAGGAGCGAAAACCGTATTGTATGTCTGGAATCATGAAAGAACAGCTTGGATAATGTAGAAAGGAGACTTATTGGACTATAATGGGAATTTGGTTTGATTGCTTTAGGTTTCATTATTATAGTTCCGTGTTTCCATTTGGTTGGATAATAGGTAGTTCTTAGGATGGCGTTGAAGATATAGGTGATTAAGATTATTGCTTTCTTGGGAAGATGTTTTAGCCTGGGGATGCTTTGCTTTTTAGGTTTTTATTGCGGCTGATATTTGGGGAGGGGTAAAGAGTTTTGGGAAAGGTGATAATTGTAGGGGTTGATGGAGTTTTAATGCTATCGACTGGTTGTGATTAATGTAGAAGCTCAATAATTGAGCGAAGATGTTCGCTTTTTGGGAAGGAGAGGTACACCATTCATTGTCTTTTTTAAGTGGACGGATATCGGTTTTTTTCTTAGTCAGGTATTTTGTTTTTAGCCAAAGTGATTTGTCGATTGCGCTAAGTTGCTGAAGATAACTGTAATGTCTAGAGTCGCTGGAGTCTTTTAGTAATGTTTGTATTTTTCTAGTGTTATACAAATTTAAAATCGTGGATAGTTATACAAAGCTTGGTACACATATTCCTAAGAATCCGAGGAAAAACACTATTGGGATGAGAAACGCCTGGAAGAAGCATGGAACCAATTACATACAGAAAATAGAAAAATGTAACTGTGTCTACATACGAAAATCTATTACGTCACCGAAATACAAACTGGGAATAATGGGAAACATTACATTCGGTCAATATGACTAACTAGTTTACTTTTACATACATTCAAGCTCCATTTTGGTCGACTGTTGCATGGGTAGTAACTACCATTCATTGCCAATTCTGCTTTAATTGTTAAAATGATCATTAGTCACTTCATACGCCAATATGTGGGTATAATAATTAATATTTGAGTACAGAAGAGCAATTTTCTGGCGACGTCATGGCTGTCATGTCTATTTAACCTTCAGCGTTAACATCAGACCAAAGTTGAGTTCCTGTTGACTACGTTCGCACGGATCAGTCATAATAACCTACAGAACGTAGGAGAACGAAATATATCAAGAACGATAAATAAAGACACTCATACTAAATAAAAATAAAAAACCTCATTATTTGATAATCTATCCTGAAAATGTCTCGGTTATCCCTACGAGATTTAATGAGGTGAAGAAGTTGCTGAAAGTTTTAAACATGGGCTGTATATATATACAAGATAATAATAAATATGTATTTGAAATAGCAAACAATGTAGACATTTCTCTGCAACGAGAGAATACTGTGGCGTCTTTGCACTAGTCTCCCACTTGCCTGCGTTGTTGTAAGGGTTGTGGAGGAGCGCGATGTTTGCCATTGTGCGGAATCAGAGGCGTCATACATATTGAGCGACCGATCTTAAGAAACTTTGGCACGTGCACATGGTCGGTTCATCTCCAGAATGGCAATTTGAACAATCTGAAAAAAAAATACTAGTCTCGATAAGTAAGGGTGGCTGCATCTTTCCTCGGCTATAAGAATTCGTAAATTGTATTTCTTCTCAAGACTGAAGAGGCGGTTAACTGTTTAATTTTACAATTAATTTATTTTGGCAGATTAAAATTTATTCACATCATTTCTTGACGGAATATGATTCAATTTGATAATGAGTGACCAAAAAATATAAGCAAAATATTTACGACAATTCTGTTTACGAATATATAATCAGAAAAATAAAAGAAAACAGTTTACTCATTAAACTTCCTCCGGCTACCGAATAGACAGACTCAAGTTGACCATGGTGGTTTGGAAAATTACACCAAAACCCATGCAGAAAATTAGATAAAAATATTCTGCGCCGTTAAATTTAAAACACCATTAAAATATGTAAAGAAAAATTCATTTATTTACCCAAGAATTTAAAAGTATTTCAAAAACCCCAAAATAACCGCGTTAACATGAGAACCCCTTTCTGATGGTTGACTTGGATGCTCCATCCCGGATTCTCGGACGCTGGTGGTGGAAGACGACGAAGCCAGGAACCCGCTGCTTACGTCCTCTGATAGGCCTCTGCTAATCCAGATTGCTGGAGTCGGCAGATAATTTCCCATGGGAAAAGCTCACGAATTGTAGTACAGGTGGACTGAAGGATTCCACTTCGAATCTCCGGACAGACAAACTGCTGCTGTACAGGGGAGTGTTTGAAGACTCTGGACGCAAACTGTCCACTCTCCAGAGAGAACTCCTCTCTCCTCTGATTCTCAACTCAGACCGTCCTCCCCTCACTTTTCCATCATCACACCATTTCTTGGTTCCATCTTGAACACCGAACATAGCTTGTCATTTGTAAGGACACCCGCCCCCAATTACCCGCAAATTTAATAAATTTTCGCCATTCGGTCCCTTGGCAGGGAAAAATAATATATTCGGGAGCAATCATTTGCTGTTGTACGAATATCTTCGCACCTCTTTGTAGTCGCAAATTTTGCACTTGTAGTGTTAAAACAAGCAAGTCCCATATCTTGACACACGTCAAACCTTTTTCCCAACGAACCCACGTTTTCTTGCACTTGCGACGACAATGGAACAAAAGTCGTATCTTTCCATGCGACCAGCCAGATACTACAAAGAATCTAACTATACTTGAAATATACACTTATTCTAGCACATGATTTACTACAAGCCGTTTTTAAATCAAACGTTCCCCCAGTAAACTCTTTTCGTTCATATTTTACTTTCAATCTATTCATTTTTGGCGCGTTTCTCTATTTCCATGAAGCTGGCACGGTTTCACCGTGTAATTGCATTGGTTCGGGATTTATTGCGGCCTCACAGGTAACAAAGAAGACGAATATATGGCTGCACTCTGCATGTGTTCCACTATTTGCTTTGCGTCAGCTAAATTTAGAACTATACCTATTGAACTGCTCCGGATGTGCCAATTATAAAGCCAAAATGTGTTAAATATCGTAGCAACTGTTTTTCTAAAAGAGGTTTACACTAATTGTTTTTGTTAAACGTCAGAATTGGATGTTAATGAAATAAGACTTGTTCCGGTAAACTTTTTAACTTTGTTGGCTTAGGTGGTTTGTATACATAATAAAATAACGATGCCATTTAAATATATTTCTTTATTACTCAAGCTGATCTTGAGGTTAAAATATAATATATAATTTCGGGTGGAACATGAAATATTTGTAAATTAATATCTGTTATTGGGTTTCGTTTTCACTTATACTCACTAGGACACAACTGGTCGACATTTTGTACAATATGTATCACCTAAAATTTACAAAAGTAACATTGATCCCATTTTTTCTATATTTATTCTAAAATTATACTTTTCACAGTATATATTTCCCAATCTGAGAACTTAAGCAATTATTTGGCATGAAATTTTCAATAGTTATCTACAATCTTAGTAATATAAAGATAAAATGTGTAGTTATTTAAAATATCTGTGATGTGTTACTTCCTACTTAATATCTTTGTTAAATTTATTTTGTGTTGGCGTACTTTAAATATGTTTAGTGAGATGTTTTATCTCACCCAAGTTCTACAGAAGTACAGGAAACGTGATGAATTTATTTTAAATTCAAAAATTTATACTTTTTCTATGTGGCAATATATTTAACTAAATATTATGAGTCATTTAACGAAATAAACAAAGCAGCCAATATGTCAGCTTTTTTAACACTATTTATTAGTGTTCTCTAAGAAGTTTTGGTAATTTCTTCAGGTATATAAAGTAATAAATTTCAATCAAGATATATATATATATTTAAAAACTTTCATATATCTGAATAGACAATACGTATTTCTTTTAAATATAAAATGTAAATAATTTGAATTAAACTGAAAATAAGAAAAACTTAATTTTAAAACGATAAAAATAAATAAACAATATGAGAATTTTGCTTCCTGAACTGAGTTCACAGACGGTTCTGACCGAAATGTGTTGGTATTGTAGAACGATAAATTTCAACAATGAAAACGAGATAAATGATACAAAAAATAAATCACTTTAACAAGAGGTAATAATAAATTTTATACACAAATTTCACTATTAACGTGTCACACTTATATTTAACAAAATATTTATTTATATATATATATATAAATATATGTAAATTTAAAACAATATATTTTATAACAATATTAAAAATTAATTCAATATTTCAAGAATATTGTGATGGATTACGTCTTTTTTATCCAGAACAAAATTACGGAACTTAAAGGCGGGTAATTAAATATTTGCACAGTTTATCATGGTGTAAACCTGGGGGTGTAAGACATAGAGCAAACGAATTAATATGCAAAGGTAGCAATTAATAAATTGAATTTTTTGTGCAAAATCCACGAAAAATCGGATGAATTTTTAATATAGAACATGATGGAATGGTATAAAGGGCATTACTTGTAATTTTACTGTACCAGTAGAAAAAAATTATAAGTGAGACCATTTCAAGGTCTATAAATAATATTAATCGTTTTATTAAACCGTCTGTTTCTGATAAATTAAGTAATCCGTGAAACTGGACCAACGAAACAGGCAGCCCCTAAACTAATACCAGTCAGCCTAATTACACCCACGCCTTAAAAGCTCACAACTTAAATCCGCATGAACAATATTGTGACATGTCCGAAGGCAACATCCCACGCATGTCAGCTTACAACCCCAGGATTCGTGGGCGCTTCAACGCCACGGAAAATAACATCAATAGCGAGAGAAATCCTTAAACAACTTATTTTTCCAAACAAACAAGAATCATTGTTACGTTATTGTGAAAAAATTTACTTCTTTAAATAATTATTCGTGATCACTCTTCGACGTTTGGGTCACTTTACAAAAGATTACACTTTATTATTAATGAAATAGCTTTGTTACGGCCATTTAAAATTTACAGTAGGAGACTATAGGAAAAAAAATACTTACACAAGAAATCTCCAGATAATATTTCATAACCGAAACCAAAATAACACGCATCAAATTGTCTTCTCGGCAATAAACGTCCGCTGGGTGAAAAGACAGAGGGCACCATTAATCTACAAAAAATTATACTATAACTAACCAACGCCGAGTTTACATTTTCATGTTCAGATTACTGATAAATGTAGCAAATAAATAACTCACGTAGCGCTTTTATCGTCAACAAACCAGAAGTTATTTCAATATTTCAATTTTTATGTGACACTTATGTGCACATTTTAATTACTTTTTCTTTTATTCTTGATATTGTTATGGGCATAATAAATATAATGAAAGATAATTTAAATTTATTTATATTTTTGCCTAACTGACTTTGTTTTTGTGTTTGTCGGAATATCCAAACAACTGGCCAACCATTAGAGGGGTGCGCACTAAGTAGGATTTCATTGACAGTTCATTGCTATGGAGATGTAAAACTCATACTTTCAAAAAAAATGTCATATGTTTCTTGGAAAATTTGTATTAATGTGACATTAGTTTTCGAAACAGCGCTCGTTCTCCTTCAACCAAACACATCTCTCGACATTAAAGTTATAATCATAGAACGAATGTGTGTATAATCTTTAATGAATATGTATATTAATAAGTGTAATCCAGTGTTATTGAATTGAATGTTCAAGAAGCGACTTCTCCGCGGGTAACACTGGGATAATTATTAATTATACTACAAAATCACTGTAAATTTTTTAAATTTATATTTTGCGACGTTACTGAAATTTTTCTTCTTATATTCCTAATTTATGCTTCTGTTTCACGGTTGTTAACTATCATATAGCTTCTATTCCGTCCTAATGGCTAAGATAATGATTAATTACTTCATAGGCTAATATGTAGGTAGACTGAATAATTGATTGTTAGCAATTTCCTCGTTGGATTAGTCAATTTGCATCGTCGTGTTTTCATTAACCTCTATATCTTTACTGGGCCACTACAGAACAGACATTTATTTTTCAACGAGTGTCGTAACTTTTACTCGTACAAAACTGTGTTTAGTATCACTAATACACTATTTTCTACGGCTTCATTTGTAACGTCAGGTAATATCATACCGAAATTAGTTTCGACGGAAGTTTTTCAATAATAATAAATTAATAAAGTAGTCAATATGCCAGAAACTATTCGATAACTAATAACACATATTTCGTTCCTTCTCAAGAAATTATTCGACTGTAAATATAATTTATATTTTGTATTAGTATGTCATTCACCTAAGACACAAAAAATTAGCAGGTTTTGAGCAAAATTACGTAGGAGAATTCCACGCTTACAGAAATATTACTTAATTTACATCTTATACTACCTAGAGAATATTATTACTTGAATGAAATGTTTGTTAAATTTTAACAATATTTCGCGACAAACAAACAAAACAGTAGGTTCAAGTATCTTTTTCTTATAAATAAAATTTACTGTTTATGTGTTGTTGTTGTTGTGGTATTCAGTTCTAAGACTGGTCTTTTGAAACCCAGCATGCTAACCTATTTTGCGCAAGCCTTTTCATTTCCACCCTACATCCTCCCTCATGTACTTAGCGTATTCCATTCTTGGCCTCCCTCTTCTGTTCTTACCCCACACACTTCCCTCTAATGATAATTTTACAATACCTTCATGTCTTAAACGTGGCCCTTCTCTTGGTCAACGTCCCCTATATTGTTCGCTCTTCCCCTTTACGGTTTAGAAAGACTTCGTTAGTCATTTTATCCACCCATCTGATTTTCAGCATTCTCCTATAGCACCAAATTTCGAAACCTTCTATTCTTTTCTTTGCCGCAACTCTTACCGTCCACGTTTCGCACCCATATAACGCCACGCTACGTACATTTTTAGCAACGATTTCCCAATATTCACACTTATATTACCTGTAAGTAAATTCCTCTTTCTTACTAAAGCCTACCTTGCCTGTGCTATGTCTTTATGTATACTATACTTCTACCATCTCTACTTGTTATGATTCCTAAGTAGCATAATTCCTTAACTTTCTTCAAAATATCTCTTTCCAAACTAACACCCTTTGTTATTCCTCTATTTCCACATTTCCCATACTACACTCCATTACCTTGGGTTTTCCTCTATTAATCCTCATATTGAACTGTTTCTCCACGCTCACGTTCATGTCATTTATTATGGTTTCCAAGTCTTCTTCTGTATTAACTAACAATATGCCAGAAACAATTCGATAACAAATAACACACATTTCGTTCCTTTTCAGGAAATTATACGACTGTAAATATAATTTATTTTATGTATTAGTATGTCATTCACATAAAACATAAAAAATTAGCAGGTTTTCAGCTGAATTACATAGGAGAATTCCACGCTTACAGAAATATTATTTATTTTACATCTTATACTACTTAGAAAGTATTATTGCTTAAATGAAATGTTTGTTAAATTTTAAAAATATTTCGCGACAAACAAAAGAGTAGGTTCAAGTATCGTTGGCCTTTAAATAAATTTTACTGTTTATGTGTTGCTGTTGCAAAGCGTAGGGTTTTTATTTTTATTTATGAATATTTAAGTTCAGTATGTATGTATGTATGTATCTATTTATGCATGTGTGTGTGTATTTATGTCTGCATAAAAATCTAAACGCGAGGTGGAATTTGTACATATGTTCCTTGCGACCCGGAAACCATTTCTGTTCACGTAAAGCATGTCTACCACCCCTAAAGATCGGGTTGAAGAAGGCGAAATTAAAATATACCAATACGGTCGATATTTGCGTCAATGAGATTGATAGTGTTTCCCCGACGTTGCTTTTGTATAATTTCACCTCATCCCCCCCACCATTCAGCACGGAACGGTAACATCCATAGGGTGCTACATAAAGCTAACATGAAAACAGCAGAGATTGGTGTCAGCTCCACCTCCACGGTGAAGAAATTCACTGAATTCAATACTGACATTTGACATGCAACTTTAGTCGTACTGTTGAATGGACCTGGCTAATTACGCTTGCCAACCAGTTGGTAAAAAGGAATAATTTTTTGGAAATTTTCGGTTGCATTGAGTGAAAAGCGAAGGTTTTTGAAATTTCTCTCCAAAATATTATTAATTATTGATATTACAAGAAATAAATTACATGAATTATAAATTATACTTAACTTTCTTTTTCATTTTTACTCGTGCTCGAAAGGAGGTTCCAAAAAAAAGGAATGAAACGCTGTGTTCTTATTAAATTTTTTCTGTTGGATGAATGATAGTTGAATGCTGATAACGGAATATACAGGATAACTCATACTGTACATGTATAGATTTCGGCTGTAACCGTCGCTGGCGATGGTCCATGCGCGGCACTAAGTTCTTCTCACGTAATTTCAATAATCTTTTCGGCTGAGGGAGTGAAGGGGTAAATATCATGTATTGCAAAATTTTACGCCTGAGGAAGTCTCAAAATGGAGACGAAACGTAGCTTTTATGAATAAATAGTGATAAATTTATATGCTGATTTTTGGCCGTCTTTTTTATTTGTTGTGTATACTTGTCTTGTAAATAATGAGTCGCATAAGAGCCGAATCGTTGGCGTTGGCAGATCGTGTATAAACTGTTTTCTATTGGTGCGGCCAGGTTTTGGGCCCGGTCCCACTTGTTAGCGCAGTCCCGTGGGAGCCGCGAGTCCTGGACACTCCCTCGTTTTGTTGGGAACTTTGGCCATAGAGCGTAATTACCTTGCACTCGGGTAACACACGAAACGCTGGCCGTCCCCTAACCTCACTTGTGAATTACTTACGCGGCCTATTGATTTACTGCCTCGTTCTCTATGCGGGACCTCGTAACAACATCGTTACACTGTGATCCCTTATATTTACAAAGCAAGTGGAAGTTACAAAGATGCGAATCCTCTAAACTCGACAACAGATACGAAGGAGAAGGTAAAAAGTAAAGTTAATTTTTACGTGAAATATGACACCTCTGATGTGTTCACATGGCAACGAAAAACTATTGTTAGTTATGAACGCTTCTCAATTAGCCACTGGTATTGTTGTGTCGCCGACACCGTGCGGAATTGCGGTCAATAACTCACCCTGCTTTTATAGCTGAATTTTCGAGTATTTGCGGGAAGCCACACTGACGCCTACACCTACGCACCGTTGTTGATCTCTGACCTTTTCATTGTTTAATAGTCTCCGGTTCAACGCTAAGGATAAGTCCGGAACCTGATAAATTTCACATTCAAAAATCATCTTTACCTTCAGGATTGAATTCAATAAAAGATTTTTAAAACTGTTCGGACTTTTTCAGAAATAAAATAATACCAGTATCCGGATACCGATTTAAAATGAACTGTGACTTTCATTCAAAATGAGCCATATTCTGAATTAACTCAACTTTAAGCTAAATGCTGTGTTTCATGTTTTGAATTCATGTTTAATCAATTTATTAATGTATTAAATATAAAAATATATTATAAGTACACATTATATATATGCAAATATAAATGCCTAGGCTTTAATATTGAAATTATTTGTTGAACGTACTATTAATGAAAGCAGATTACTGATAAATGAGTTTATGTTTTCTGCACGTTTACATGAAATGCGTTTGATTTCCCTTGTGTGTGGGCTGTGAATTATACCGCATATTACTTTTTTAATCGTTTCATACCTGCCAATTCTCGAAAACAAACTACATATCGACTAACGCATTATCGGTATTCCATATTTTTAAGTTTTTAGTACAAAAACAACGTTTAATCTGTAATCATTCTGAATGATTTTAGATGACGTAGCTAACAATATTTTCATTTTGACAGTCTGACGTCTTTGAGAAAAGAGTTGAACAGTCAAATCAGTCGGAAACAAATTTTGATAAAATATATAAATTAGAACATAATAAATATAGCATGATGTATTGAAACTGTATATAGTCTATAACTTATTTTATTTTTAAAAAATTCTGACCAATTTGACTGCTTCATTCATTTACCACAATATTTTGAATATTAATATTTTTATTGTTGTTGTTTACATAATTTCCAAAGAAATTTATTCTAATTAATTTTACACATTATAATTTGGTGCTAAATTCGGTTAGCCGCAGTCAGAAACAATCAGTTAGGTCACTCTAACTTTTATTCAATTTAAAAATAACAAACCAAATTTGACACACACTATTTACTAAGAACAACGAGGCGTGACGATGTCAAGATTAGTGGTTAAGAATAAATAATAGAATTTAAAATCAATAGCGTTATTTCTAATAGGTTGAGACCTGGAGAAGTGGAGGGAGAAGGTCTGAGTTTCATGTTTCATTGACTAAACTCTTACTAGGTCGTTTTATAATGGGACTGAGGGAATGTTTTTAATTTAGTTAAATTAAGATATGTTCTTTATGTTAAAATTAAAACAAATTAATTTAATAAAACAAATTTATGTAAATATAAATTTGGGGTCAATTAATTTGCCACAGGGAGCTCAGATTTAATTAAGCAAGACTCAATCTATTTAAAGGACCATTCATGAGGGAATTGTTGCGCAGTCATGCGCACTTTCAATTATTTGGAACCGACACACCTGATTACCGTGTTTGTGAGGCGGCAGCTTCCTTCGTCAGTACCGGCTCGGTACCTGGCCTTCTCTCGAGCGATTTACACTCCCCAGGTCAACTCTTCTCATGCCCACATCATGAGGGTGGATGGCGTATCGCAATGATCCCCAGTCCTAATCAAATATCCTGTTTGGGCCACAAATCATCTTAATATTTCGCGGAAGGAGAAGCGACCTACAAAATTGCCGAGGGTTGAACGTCCTGGGCAGGCAACGTCCCCTTATCTCATCACGGACACAACAATGATGAATTAAGTGTAGGAGACAAATATAACTATTTATGTAACATTATTATGAAATTTTGAATGGAACATACCACTGTATAAGGTAAAATGTTACTTGTTCTTCAAGAAGACAAGAAAAACTGGCAGATTCAACTTATAAAAATGAGTTACAGGATGCTGTACCCAAAAAGAATAGATTAAGAAATAAAAGCAACGGAAAAAAGGGGGGAGATATTAGCAAAGACTTAAGCTGCAAAAAAATCGTTTTTCAAAGGGAAAAATTGGTAAAGCGATCAACCGTACGCTAAATAAGTTAAATAAAAAAACAAAAAATATGTTAAGATTTTTTTATTGTAAATTTAATTTATTGCACTAATGGTATATACAAAACATCCTATACTGTTCTTCCCCGCTAAATTAGTAAGGTTCTTTTTGAAAATTCATAAAAAATCTAAATTCGTTGTTTTAATTTATGTCGATATTAGATTATGTAAGGAATAGAATAAACTAATGTGATTTTTCTTTTTCCATATTTTTACAAAAAATTGTTAAATAGTACGTGTCTCGTTCCGCCACGGCTTCCCCTACGTAGTACTCCACGTGGAACTCACAAAAACATAAATAATCTCCCCAATATGTCAGAAACAATTTAATGATAAAGAACACGTAAGCGCAAACACACACGCACACACATTATAGATATTGCGACGGATAAGTACAACGTGATCGTACCCTAACGTATTGAACCCTACACTGCGATTTTTTACTCAGTTCTTTAGGTAACTGCTGAACAATTATATTAATTTTAATATAAATGTTACATAGTTTCATACATTATTTATCAGTTACATTCTATGCGGAATTTCAGGTACAAAAGGAAGCGAATGTGAAATGTTGCGGAATATTTAGTATTCTGCATGACCTGTCCGATCGGACGTCGACTTGGGCAGCGATCATAAAGTCAACGATAATTTAAATGTGCTATTTCTTTTTCAGGCCACTGTGAAAAAGCAAACATGTAAAAAAATTTCTTTCAGGGATATATCTCGAATTAACGTCACACGTGATTAAATCCTTTTGTTATTTAAAATCCTCGCTACCGCAACGACAGAGCAGATGGGTTTTATTTCTCCGTGTCTGGATTTATTTGTGATTGAGAGAGACATTTTGTGAGCACGGCAGAAGGGAAAATGCGTTATATAATCCGCAAAAGCGTGTATCTGACGACAAACAGAAAGCGCAACAGCCAAGTGTTGGCCTGAACCTGTTGCCTCACATTATCTAGCACGCTTAAAGATACGCGACATACAACAGGTTACTAATTACCTCATCTGTCTTCCTTAAGTGTGAGGAAGTAGCCAAACACCTCCTTCTAATGGCATGTTTAATCTCTCCCTATTACGCAGCCTGTCTTCAGCTGGATGCAATGAATTAAATAGAATATTGTGAATTTGAGCGCATAAAATAGGTGACCCCTGTAATGCAGAATACAAACACACCTGGAAGCCTATTTCTGATTAAATAAAATTATGATCATACTACAGCCTGATGAACAGTTTACTTTGTCTATATTCTCAACATTATTACAAACAATTAAATTATTATTAATACGAAATTATACACAGGTTTAAATCCCTTTCCCTTTACAAACGTTTATAAGCCTAATTATTACACTTATTGATAGTACTGAGATCCACTTTTGTGTTAGTGTTTTATTCTTAATTTTTCTGTCGTTTGCTTGTAATTCTCCGTTAGGGATAACAGGCTACAAGAAGGTCATCCTGAAACAGGTAACTCTCATTTAATAGGATAGGAAGGAATTTGAAAAGGGGGGTGTGGATGATAGAGCAAGATAGCTAAGGGTTAACCAGGGCCCCAGGCAATAGTTTAAGGATCCTACCGATTGTTTCACGTAAAGAGATGCAAGGAAAACCCTAGAAAACCTGCTATTGGATACTACTCTCACGCTCTTCCGAATGACGGGAGATGAATTTGCTGTGGGGCCCCAGCATTCCCTTCTTCAGGTCTGCGCCAGTTTCAGGAGCCAGCTGGCTGACTGATCCAAGGGGATCATGGACAACTCTTACCGTATGCCCAAGTACATAAACCTCCTACAATAATGAAGGTGCTCTTGGCATGTGAGAACCTTGAAAATCAGGAGAGACTACGAGGCAAGGTAAGCCCTGCAATTAATCTCGGGAGATTTTCAATTTATATGCGTACGCATTAAATGAAAAGTCATCACGATGACTGTGGGAGTTTTCTCTCGCAGGTATTTCTCTCCAGTTTGGCTGCTGATCTCGCTTTTTTTTCGGAGGTGTATGTCAAAGACCTTGGGCATACGGCGAGAGTTATCCGCTGATCCTATTGGACCAGTCGGCTAACTGCCTTCTGAAGTTGCTGCAACACCACGGCAAATTCATCTCCCGTTATTTGAAATGGCGTGAGAATGGTACCCTTTGCTACCTTCCTCTGCCTTCCACACCTCTCCTTTTCAATTACCCTTCCTATGGTATTGAAGGGGATTTACCTGTGGCAGGATCACCCTCATGTAGCCTGTTATCCAAAATAATTGAAAATCTTAAACGCGCACTCATTTCTAACAATACTTTAACTTAGTCAGTAAGGAAATAATCTAAAATATAGTTTTTAATACGAGCAAGGTTTTTTTATTTCTTAATATTTCCGCTGTTATGGTCAAAGTTCCATAAAAATGATCCGAAATTTCGTCTGCTCTCACCTCGAAGACAAGTCGAACCTCTCTGCCCTTCTCTTATTTTCACTGGACAACTTAACAAGATCTAGCTTTACCTCACTATCTTCAAGTTCGGTAGATAAATATTATTTTTTACCCAGTTCATCAAGAACAAATGCTATATCTTGAGATGAGAAGAAACTCTTCCTGGAGAGGGATCCGTGAACTTTCAAGGGTTACTGAGAATTGCTGCCAACTTGAAAGACAATGGACTTGGAAAAGGACAGGACCATGTCCATTACGATTTCTATACGTCAGGGTATCAACTTTTAAGCATCCACGATACCCGTTACGAGAGACGTACTTCAAATCGTTGCCGTAGTTTTTGCCGGTGTAGATACTGGATGAAATTCTAGTGGCTGAGACCCAGAGCATAGAGTCAACCTATTGGAGATAAGCGCATCCCCAACGTTGCTGCTGCAAGCTTATACAAAGGGGAACTCAACCTGCACTCGGCACTTCGCCAGAAGATGATAACGCCGTATGTTATCGAAACTTCGCATTCTTTAGACGGCTGGAAACCCGAGAGAATATCAGCCGGACTTTAATTCGTCAACATACGATAAGAGCAGTATGCTACTGAGATGAATCATTGACGATGTGAGCAGTTGAAAGGATATCATCAAACGGTTATTAATATTCACTTCCTTGCACCCTCATGTATACGTTATAAATTAAATATTAATATTTATGTTCTCAGTAAATCACTGTTTTGGTTATTAAATTGCTCTAACCGGCGGGAGATACAATCTCTGCGTTGCCGTCGATATTTTCTCATGTCGGTTGGTGCACTCTCCGTCTCCATTTTTGCATTAGGTGGATGGAGATACAGCAAAGAGGCGAACCATTCTACCTGCTGCGCTGCTATGCGCTCCCCCGTGGCTTACACACAAACTTGCTTTACAGAAATATCTCTCCTCTTATATTCCCAACCCCTGCCCCCGCCATTAAATTTCAGTTGCTCGTTTAGAAGCTCGTATGCCTTCAATTTTAAATGGCGTTTTCATTAAATATATTGATGAATTACACTACCATTTTTATAATACAAGTGGAATCTAACACTGTATTTGATTTAAATACTGAGAACGTCACAACATGCGAACCTTTTAATGACAACAATGATGGCCTCAACGTTTCACGGTGAGAATCGAACCTTGCAAAGATGTCGGTTCCTCTTAGTTCCTGAAAACTATACACTGTAGTACCAATAACTTTGTTGAGATTTCAATTACTAGAGCTTCATAAATTCTCCAGTTAGACACTTAAAATTCGCTGTTATGATCGAGGCTGCATTAATTTGAAAGTCAAATTTTACCATTTTTTTGGCATTGCCCGCAAGGGAATATTACATTTACGAAACTGTACATAAATTTCTTGCACGTGAAGGAACCATTTTCTTTCATTGTTTACGACCGATTCAGCACGTAAAAAACCAGTTCAAATACATCACAGTACATATTTGTACTTCCTTTAGGTTGTGACTGCGTACAAATAATATGAATTAAATATTTTGATCAGGAAAAATTGGCGGGTGGTTATCCCCAGAGAGAGAATCTCTGGTTTCTATTCTCTTTAACAAAGAGTATTGCTTGTTGCGTTCTCTTCACCAAATGTGTATTGCTTGTAGCATTCCAGAAAGTATAATCTTTTTTTACGTAGTGTGTACATAGTGGGGTTGAGAATGGTGCAGTGGGAAACTTTTGAAGTTAATAGTTGATAGAAGAACGTATTACTTGTGCAACACGAAAGAGAGAGGAAAAATATAAAAAAGTTCAGAAAGAGATAGAAAATAATATTCATGGTGGTGATAACATAAGTCTGTTATGTAAATGTAATAAAGAAATAATGTATAAGGGCTAAAATCTGCCTAGTTAATGACCTTAAACTACAGAGTCATTTTACTTAAGTCAGACGTTGCTCGAATGTTTATGCAGGAATATACTTTTTAAAATTATATGTTTGCTATTGAAAAAACTAATTATAATTTAGTTATATTTCTTGGATCACAGGCAACATGGGTGTGATTCTGAAACATAAAAACACCATTTAATAGCATAGGAAGTGAATTTAAAGGGGGGATGTTGAAGGTAAAGAAAGGTAGCCAAGGGTTGACAAGGATTCCCGGCCTACAGTATAAAGATCCTACTCGGTGTTTAACCTAAAGAGATGCAGGGAAAACCCTAGGAAACATGCATCAGGTAGGTCTGGCTTTTGGGTACTATTCTTACCATCTTCCGAATGACGGGAGAAGAGTTTTCTGTGGAGTCGCAGAATCCCCATCTCTGTTACTCCACGAGTTTCAGGAAGCAGCTGGCCAACTTATCAAAAGGATCAGCTGAAAACTCTTACCGTATGTCCAAGGTCTTCCACCAAAGTACATACACCTCCGAAAATAGATGAAGGTGACTCGGCATGTGAGAACTACATTTTATCTTTATAATTTTTATAAAAAATCAAATCATATATGAGACAAAGTGTTTATAATTTAATTAGACTTCAGATGGTGTAAATATGTATATATAAAGGAGTTTTTTTTGCAATAATATTAAAACTTGGTTGGATATATTCCTACAGAATTATTATGATGTGAAAATAAATTCAATGGCGTGTCGAAATGGGATCAAAGTAAGATATATGCGGAAATGTTTTTTTTAGATCGTTTCGAGAAACATAAAGCATAAATTTAGTTTCCAATTATTTTCTAATTCCAGTTCCGAACCCTCGCAGCGACATAAAACTTTATTTTCCTCTAATTTCACTAATCCGGGCTCTGCCATTCCATCTTTCATCTACACCAAATGATAATAAATGAATAAAAACATAATCTACATATCCAACTCCCGTGACGTATTTTTTCATTCTTCCAATATTTCTCTGGAGAAGAGTTTTGTACTAAGAAACGTTGATTTCACATTCCCTTTTTATGTCCCATAATCCTAAATACTCCGTGAAGGATAATAATAATATCTGTCACACAGTTTGCAACTGAGGACGATTCAAACAGTTTTCTAAAATGGGGAGGAATTAGCATTGGAAATGGAACTCAGTCACTCAATATATTACTTTCAAAGTTCTGAATAATTGTGTCTTACCTTTTGGGATTTCATATTCCGAGGCACTTCTGCCTCCCTTGGTAGGTGTATGTTCCTAAGTCGGATCGTATTGGATCAGTCTGATCAGTCGTTCTCCTTAACTTGTGGAGGCACGGAGAAGAGAATGCTGCGATCCCACAGCAAACTCCTCTCCCGTCATTCTGAAGGGCATGAGACAAGTTCCCAATAATCGGACCTACCTCTTACAGGTTTTCTAGAGTTTTCCCTGCATCTCTTATAGTTGAATAACGAGTAGGATAATTAAGCTATAACTCGGTATCTTCGTTTCTCTCCTGTCCGGATCCTCCCTTTAAAATTCCGTTCCTACAATATTAAAGTTACGGGATAACCCTCGTGCAGACTGACACCCTAAAAGAAACCTTCTGAAATTTTTCGTTGTTAATGTACGAAAACATTGCTATTGTAATTTTTGTCATCAAGCTTCTGTTCTTCGAAGGCGTGCAAGTCCGACTACGTATATTCTGAAAAGAATAAAATCATGAACTACGCATAATATGTTTGGAATCTTTTCCATTCGTGAATAATAAATGTAGATACAAAATATGTTTTCCCATTTACGAAAAAGCCTGGGAATACTATTTCAAGTTATTGTTGACTTAGATTGTTACACGAGTCAATATACAATTTTAAACAGCGTGCTCCCCGTAAAATCTTTATTACATTTAGTATTTCATTAGGGAGCTTTCGACAGTTTCTGTCATATTCATCCTATTTATGAAAACATCATTTGGATAATGATTTAACATAAATATTTTCATATTACTTCAAACGACATATGATACCTTACCATTACTTCTTACCAATGCCTCGTCATGTACATAGATTAAAAAGAATTGTTTATCCGTCGTTATGATGTATTGTGCAACTGTAACAACAGAAATGTTATTTCCCATCGATGGACAGCGAGTCGTTTAAAATGAACGACTCCCTACCAGGAACGACTCCACCCGCTCGCTCTTCACTTCTTTACGCCTGTGGTTCCCAGAAGTCGGACAGGGCATAAGGACTCCGCTCTGCTCAACCATTGAGCAGCGAAGAACTGCACAACGTTCCGCTTTCTGAACGAGTGTGAAGCATTCAGACTTTCAGCTGCAGCTCTCGCTTCCCCTCCGGTGTGAACGATGAGGTGGTAAAACGACTCAGACACTGAGGGTCAGTTCACTCGTGAACGGCAGCGTAAGGTAGGCAAGCAGCCGTGCAAATAAAATGTTCTGCTCTCTTGTACAATGTTTCAGTGACTTATTAATATTACTCTTGATACATTTGTCATTTCGTTGATTGCTCCATCCATGGATATATTTCAAAATATATTTGAGGGCTGAGTTTAAATTAATGCAATGTCATCCATGTAGTTCAGTATAAAATTAATAATGTACTAACTTACCCACGCATCGCAACAAAAGTTTCATTAGTTTATATATATATATATATATTCGGGCAACGCGAGTTCATAAAGGAGGAGCAGAAAGCTCAATTGAACGACGACGACGACTCGTTTGACGACTCTTCACAAGGAGTGAGAGTCGGAGAGGTCCCGTCATGGCGCGGCAAAATCCATCTCTATTCTCGTCAAATGATGTATCGATTATCTCTCATATCCATTGGAATTTAAAATGTGTAGCTCTCCAATATTATGGAACAAAATAATGAACAATGGTGAACAATAGTGATAATATGTGAATGCTTATACGTAAATGGAATACAATTGTTATCATGTTCAAGAAGGACGTATCTGGTTACTAAATTGTACAAAATTCTTTGGGTGATAAATAAAATCGTGGGCAACATTTTGTTTTCACGATCAATGAAAAATACAATGATACAACTGGTATAAAAATAGTCAGAAACAGTAAGAAAAAATTGAAATAATATTTTGACAGTTTGCCACAGCATCGAATATCAACGTGGAATATGGCCTACAGAGAAAACATGTTATTCAATATATTCCGGAAGAAAGTAAACATGGCGTTTTTGAGTGGAGTGGGAATATACTGCCCCATCGATCCCATTTAAGTGAAGGTTCTTCAACACACTGAGCTCTGATGTACGTGTTAATGGTATTCCGAGAGCCCCTTCACCTTTGTGCCTGTTTTCTTTTTCTGTTGCTAATTTAACAGTTCCTGTCTAGCGGGCAGCCAATTCTCGCTAGGAAATTACTCCTTTCAGCTCCAAGACAAGCTGCCAGGTTCTATTGATTCTCAGGGATTATACTTCAGTCGATAATCGTTCCCGAGGGAAAAGAACTTGGACGTTGTAACAGACGGTTTTCGGTCAAAACTTATGAAACAAGATTACTCAGTTTTTCAAGTCTTGATTATTCTATACTTAAGCAGATTTTTGAAAGTGAAACTTCTTTGTATATGTTTGTAAAATACAAAATGCATATGTGGTATTAATATTTCAGATATTCAATCATTAAGAATTTTTTTTATTAATTTAACAGAGACTTTATTTGAATTTGTATATATTTACAGTTTTGAATTTATTTAATTACTACTTTAATGATAAAAGCATTTTTACTTTGTTGATATTATTTTTATACACAAATTAAAATTTTAAAAACTGTAAACGAAAATACTTATTGTTGATATCCCATTCTTAATTAGGAGAGCAGAAATAATTTGTTTGTAGGGTCTACAGCCTACTGTCATGGATCTTCGACGAAAATGGGCGCCCGTGGTCCAGATTGGTGTTTATAAGTCAAAAGTTGGAGAATGCTATTAGCGTTGTCACTCATTGTGAAAATTGGAGTTGTTGCTGATTTTGAAAGCTCTCTGAACTTGTACAGGGTCGATTTCGTCGACGCCTTCCAGTCTACTTCGGGACAGAGATTATGGTTACGCACCTCATGACCAAAGTCGCCTTGCCAACCACACCTTTGGTTGTCTTGTGATTAAAGATAAAATAATTTTAAAAAAAAATTGGAGGTAGTCAAACGGAGCCACATTTCTGACAGACTGATTTTTAAACTTAGCCTGGCATGTTGCGCCCTTCGTTGCAATGGCACGGCCATTTTGATACAGCGCTTTGCTTATGTATCTCGACCTAGTTTTGACGGAATTCATTTTGATTTGCTTAAGATCATAACATTTTACATATTTAATATGACGTTCGTGGAACAAATATCCGAAAATATATAATTTTATAACAAACCTCTAATCAGTATAATCCACCGAATCATTGAATCGATGGCCCAAACTCTGAAACAAGATAACATTAGAAGTTTAAATGTTGTTTCTAAGAGTTGAGAAGCAGCGACGGGAACGCTGGACGAAGCGGAAATACAATTTTAGGGGAGTCGAGTATCTTCCATAGGTTGGAAAGTTTTCCCCGATACGAGTCCATCCTAACGAAGTGTTGGCACGTTTCATCCCGAGCGAGAGTCCTTTCGTTCTTTTCGCACTCTATCAGCGCGAACGACTGTAATAAAGGTCTCTGCTGCGGGCTGCACAACACTCCACAGATGTCTTAAATCTTTGAGTCCCGTGTACTGTTCCAGATAAAGGAAATATTGGAAGCCTTCCAGGGTGATGTGCCCAATAATATAGCGGGAAGGAATCCGCCAATCAGAAATAACTAACTCGATGTACAACACACTTCAGAATGGGAAAGATAGACGTGCAGTAACAAGGTCGCGGTTTCAAAATTATATCATAAATTAAATGTGTATACTGGAGTTAGTGTTATTTGAAGGACGTAAGTGTAATATAATAAATTTATAGGAATTATTTACGGTATCTTATTTAAAATTATAAGAGAAACGCGGGAAAAATGAAAAGACAAGCTGAAATAAAATAAAATCAAAAAAATTATTTCGTGAAATAAGTTCAAAACCCAGACAGTGTCATAAAAATGTATTTTTCTCAAATCGTACTTATATTCGATCGGGCTCTTAACTTTTAGTGTGAAGAAATAACTTCCTTGTATCAAATATTTGACGTCGTGGCCGTCTGTCATTAATGACACCATTTACAGTTGAAGAATCATTTACATGTATTGAGTTGGCCATTTTTAAGGTTCAAGCCTCGCTTACTGCTTCTAATGCCTTCCGATTATTTTTATAACAAAATATGTGTGTTATCTCTAACTATAATGCACATTTGAGTCTATAATTTTTTTTAAATGTAGATGCTAAATGAATACCATATTTTTCTTACAAAACTGGTCTTGCTTAAGGGGAGTGGTAAGGCCATATCTTAACAATGTTAAAATACAGATTTTAGGTAACGCTTTATTGAAAACCGTTATATATACTGCACTAAAATTGTCATCGCTTATTTTTAAATTCATTTTTTGTGTGAAAGCAAATTCAATTTTAATTATTACTTATGGATTATAAAATTTTTCATTTTCCACAAAATGTAGGTCTTCTTACTAAAATTATAATTATAATAAATATTTCCTTATGTAGCTGAAAGATGCGAACAGCAGAAGACAATTTGATATCTCATGAGCGCAAAATATTAACTAAAATAGTATATGGGAGGATGGAACATCAAACAGAATGCCAATTAGGAGAATATCAGTTTGGTTTTGGGAAAAATGAAGGGAAAGAGAAGCAATATTGACTCTGCGTCTAATTTTAGAACACGTTCATGGCATTTCTATATTTAGAAAAAAAACTTTGATAATTTAACCTGGAACACACTAACACACTGCTAAGTATTGTAAAGATGACAGTAATAAAATATCGAGAAAGATGTGTTATCCATTGCCTTTACAAAGCTGTTAGCAGTAATTACAATTGAAGAGCAAGAGAATAATGCAGAAATCAACAAATAAGTAAGACTAGGGTGCAGTCTGTCCCTTTTGCTGTTTAACTTATATATAGAACAGACGATGACGAAAGTTAAAAAGAAATATGGCAAAGGTATCATACTGCAAGGAAAAGAAATAAAAATCGTAAGGTTTGCTTATGATATTGTGGTATTAGAGGACCTAGAAGACGACTTGGAGAAAGACTACAACATGAGGATTAATAGAGGGAAAACCAATGTAATGGAGTGTAGTACAGGAAACAGTGGAATAACAAAGGGTATTAGTATGGTAAGAATGGAGAATGCGGAAAATCAGATGAGTAGATAGAATCACTAGCGAGGAAGTTCTATGTAGAATAGGAGGAGAACAAACAATACGGAGGAAGTTGACCAAGAGAAGGGATACATTAATAGGCCATGGGTGTCTTTAAGCATTAGAGGGAAGTGTGTGGGATGAGAACAGAAGTGGGAGGCCAAGGATAGAATGCGCTGAGAAGATTAGGGAGGATGTGGAGTGTGGTAGTTATGTACAAATAAAAAGGCTTACACAGAATGTGTTGCATCAGACCAGTCTAAGGACTGAAAACTACAACAATTCTGCACCCACACACCACACATACTATAATGTTAAAAGTAAACCCTTAATATTTCAGTGCCCTATCTATAATGATACTTGATGAAATGGTACCTAAAACCACTGTTTTAACAATGACTCATTTTGTTGTGACACAAAGTTCCTATATACCATTGATTTCTCCAAAAGAATATTTTGTATTTATGTATGTATTTATTATTACTACAGATGGGCATTTACCCGGAGGTAGTATTGATAAAATTAAAGTACAAAGATAAATTACAGAAAAAAATTAAAAATACAATTTTAAAATATTTCACGTCCCTTTTTTACATTGTTTACGAAGTAATATTTGCCCATCGTTCTTGGATCTCTTTCCTTCATTTTGTAATTATGGTCGTCTTCAGAGATAAATTATTTCAGACCATGCCTGTTAATCCGTCTAAGTTTTGTAGAGTCTAGCCTTTTTCCTCCTATCACCGAGTGGTTCCCATTTAGTTTGGCCCCCACACAAAACCCCAGCCCGTTTCTAAATTTTATCCAGGGCATTGATGTGTTCCGCTCTGTAAGGATCCCTACTTGCTGCCCCGTATTCTATCATAGTTATAACCAGAGAAGTGTAAGCAGCTGCCTTGGCCTGTCTTGTACTTTTCTCAATAACCTGTTTATAAAGTGTAACGACCTCCATCCCTTCCGCGCTACTAAGTTTTCGTGTTCGCCCCAGTTCAATTTCTTATTAAAAGTTCCACCTATATATTTAAACATTACAACAAGCGGCACACTTTTGTTTCCTATTTTACATTCCCCGGTGATGACCATTTTCTTTGTAATGAAAAGTATTGTTATCCTCTTAGATGGATTTATTTTCATCTTATTAATTTATGTCCATTAATATATCTTATCTAAATCTGCTTGAAGAGCGATTTTATAATCTATATTCTTTAGAATTTTGTAAATTATGCAGTCGTCTGCAAACAATTTAATTTTAGAATCTATTCCCGTCGACAGGTCATTCACAGAAGCCAAGCACATTATTGACCCGATTACTCTTCCCTGCGGTACACCGGATGTAATTTCTATAGGATCGGATAGTTCATTTTCAAATTAATAAAATATGCTTCTTCCTGTTTGGGATAAATTTTGACGCGCCTTTCCTTTTATAAAGTCCATATTCTTATTGCATTGCTTCTCCCTGTAGCAGCTTGTCATATTGTGACCAATATTTCCCGTTTCTTAGCTTAACGTATCTAGACTTCTGTAAATTTTCATTAGACAGATAGCAGGATGTGGCTGTCTAGAAGTAACGCCGTAATAAACTACAAAGGAGTCACGTTGCAGGAATACATTTGCAGAATTAAGGGCGCGTTCGGTTGCAAAAATGCACCTGCATATAATCCGATTTAACTACTAAAGCAGGAAGGGGCCCCTCAGGTCCACACGTGATTAAATTTTAGATTGTGGTTAGCTATTCTATCCTTTATTACATTGACAGAACGATGGGTAGGGATTGGGGGGGGGGGGGATTATCCACCGAAGCTTTTCAAAACTCTAAAGAAGTCAGTCTGAGTTCGGACTTCTTTCTGGAAACCGGACCTCTCTTCAGCTCAGTAATCTGTTTCTTACTTATTAAACTTCAAAACTTTATTCCGTTCAGGTTTTTGACGGCTTAGTAAAAGAACCTCATGTATCGAATCTTTCCTCTATTATCTACCCTCAATTCTCCTTACTTTGATCGCTGAAGAAGAAAAGACAACGGATCTATTCCTAAGTCGAACTCCCTCTTAGTTTGATCAATTCCTGTCCATAGTTAATAGCTCAAATTTCAACATCCATATTATTTTAGCTTCCTCAAGTTTTAGTCAGGAACAACATTTCAAGCTGCTCAACGTATGCTGCGTAACCTAAATTGTTTATTAAGAAATTTCTGCATATTTTAATCTCTGTCACATCTGACCAGATCCTTTCAACTCCGAGTTAAAACTTAGAATAACTTAGAAGTTGAGCTCATTTCTCATCGACGCTGAGAAATATTACACCTGAAGTAGTATATGAGATGAAATGCCCTCATAAAAATTGTGGGGCGATTCGTGTTATTTCACACAAATCCTCGGACAAATTTAACAAATATTTTCTTTTCAAAGCAATAAAGACGAAGACTAGAAAATCAAATATAATGACACGGAAGACGTAATTGAATCCCACTGTATACCCCACACAGAAAATAAAATTTATTACAATTACGCTATCACGGTAGACTTTTATTTCATATTTATTTTTCCTTATTTAGTTTACGGTCACAATAACCAAATTTTTAATGCAAATTTATCTTTAGGTTGTTTATAACAACTGTTAATTCGTCTTCACTAGCAATTAAAAATGAAGTGGTGAAACTAAACCTACTTATAGGAAACAATATTACAAACTCAGTCTTGTGTAGATTTTCGGGCTGATGCGCCGTAAAAAATTATTATACTGCGCGAATAAGATTTACGGTGAATTCCAACAAAGTCATTTTCTATGATTAAAAGTGTATCGGTGCCCGAGACTAATAATAAATTACTACTTTAGCGGCCGAAAAGACTATAAAATACCTTCTCGCATTTACATAGAATACAAATCCCCACATTTTAACCTTCAACTGGTTTATAACCGCAGATATCTACGTACTATAAATCCTCTGGACAAAGGAAATGTAACAGACTTGCATGAGCACTACATTAAACATATCGTACAGTCAAATAACACAACCAACAAATATTTCAGATTACGGTTAGTTTTACAGTATCAAGTACTGAATTCAAATAATGGACTAATGTGACGTGATATCACGCACTTTACGTTTATGTTTGCATGAACCTAAGTTCGTTATTTAGTTCTACAAAACTGTATCGTTTTTCCAGCACAGCTTTTCCCAGCTGTTGCTTTCTTTTCCTTTACAGACGCCTCTGGGAAATCTTAGGACTTATATTATTTTTTCTTATAAAACCTTGAGTTATAAGAGCTAGTCTGATGTGTCTCTTAGGAAATTATGAAATCCATTAGTAGATAGAACTAAAGGAAAATGAGAAGTGGAGAACAAATACGTTCACTTTTACCATTCTGATGATCTAATTCACTACCCTTGTAAAAGGTTTCTGTGGGATTCCAAGAAAGAACTTAAATCCACCGCATCAAATGTTAAACTTACGTATTGTATATATAATTCTTTCTATTAGGGCTTAATTTTATTATTAATATTTTAAATTCTATATTATTTTAATACTAATATGATAACATAAGTTACGTTGGTACACTTAATAATGTACATTTAATAATAATATAAAAAGGCCTTCATCTCAACAGACAACTATCTATACTTATCTGACATACACAACGTTTCATCTACTAATTGGTAGACCTTATCAAATGAATGACAAAAAAGAAATTGATAAGGTTACCTCAAACCCTTATATAACACCAAAGACGTAACAAAAATATATCACTTGAGTAACGAAAATTCATAGGTCTTACTTAAAAAGACACAATAATTTTGAACATTAATTGAAATATTGTGAAATAATCTATTGTAGATCATTCATGAAATAAGTCTATATGTTTGGTTATTTTCAATGTCAATGATTTTTTACATCTGCCCACTTAAAGTTATAATCATTAAAAATAATATGTTCAGTAATAACGGAATGTTTGTCAACTGGTAGCTTATAATTCGTCCTATGTTCCCTTCAGTCTAGTCTTCAACTCTCTCTTAGTCTGCCCTATGTAAACTTTATTACAAGCATTGCAACCAATTCTGTTTACAACGGTGATTGCCAAGAATGGAAAAGATCCCCTTCCTGAGGAAGATACCCATTTCGAAGTGGACAATAATATTCGTTTTGAGACATTGTGTAATAAATAATGTATTGTGGGGATAATTTTTGTAATTATAGCCTTTAATTTTTATGTTATTATAACATTATTAGGCAGATTATTTTAGCATATTTGATGAGAGACATTGTATAATAAAAAATTTCTGTGGGGTTAATTTTTATTATTATTGTCTTTAAGTTTTACACTATTTCAAATATTTAGTTTAAAATTTAATAATTAATTACAAAATTCAAATTTACTTTTTTAGTTTAAAACCTGGCATACTTCTGTCATGTTACAATTACCATGGGGGTTATAACAGCTAATTAATATTTGATAACAGCTAGATTTAGTGTGGCAAAAAGTTTATGATATTAGTAATGGCTCTAATTATGGGCGTGGAAATCCTTTTCTCCTCTTCCTCGTAATCTTCGTCTTCCGAAAGCCACACCATCTTAAATCAAATCACTTTACTCTGCCTTTATAAATAATTAACCCTGTACTTATATCGTAGTATTAAACTATCCAAGTAGCACCTCAAAGGTCACGTTTCATCTGGTTTTTTTGCCGACAACCCACAGCTACAGTTTTTAAGAACCTTTCAACTATATTATTCATACTTTCCATTGAGGTCCTCCGAGTTCTCTACATTGAAATAGTTTCTATTCTGATAATTTCACTTTCTTTGTAATCTTTCGCAGATATATCTCAACTCTAGTTTCCTCTTCACGTAGCTCCGCAGTCTACTTTACATTTCAAAACTTAAATCCCGCCGTTCTATGCCGACACCCCACAGCTATTGTTTTTGAGATACAAACAGGACTGTCAAAATTCTTTGTCCCTTTATTCCGTAAAACTTTCCACTGCTGGGCCCTCTGAATAAAGTCCTTTGCACCGCCTCCCAGCGACCCTAAGCTGCCTTCTTGCTCTAAGAGCTCGACAATACTTGACTAAATATTCCATTTTGCCTAGTATTAATATTTTTATATTAAGAAAGGAATCAAATTTGTTTTTATAAATCTGTGTAATTATTTATACAAATAAAAACTCGTGGGCAGATTCCTACAAAACGTGATATATACACTCTGAAAAACCTAAAGGAATTATATTTAAAAAAATGGTACATATGTGTCAACTAGTAAACGTTTATGACGTCACCAACCACTGAAACTAGGAACAAAGCGAACTATTGCATTCACTAGTGATGGCTGCTTTGTTTACTTTCTGATACGCTCTATTATATTTTGGAATTGAAACTTTAAAAAATATCGTAGGATGAAAAATATTGTAGGCAAGATTTTTAATCCATATTATTTAATACACTTATCAATTGAATCAGTAAGAATGTTAGCTAAACTTGGTTATGTATTTTTTCAATTCCTAAGTTGAAAAATTATTCAAGTAATTATTTCAAATAATTAACAACATTACACATAATTAATATTTTTCATTAACAACAAAATTAACAGTAGCAATAATATTACAACGTAGTTTCAGCACATCAGAATACAATTGAGAAGTTGCAAAATCAAAATTTTGAAATTACAGGATATTTTCTTAAATACGTAACTCTATATGTGATTCAATGAAGTACAGCTGTACGAAACGAGTAAGATACTTATTTAAAGTGGGGTTTAGTTCACGTAATTTAAACGGGGAATGTAGTGGTGACGCCACAATCACAACCTTTATTTGTAGATATTTCGGGAAAAAAAATTTGGGGGGGCGAATTAAATATGGTACGTATTCCGGGCATCCAGATACTTTTAAATAAATTTTGGATTTTCATATTTTTGCTTCTTCACTATATAAAGAGGAAAATTTTATTGAAAACCAACATTCCTATGCTTTAGCTGTCATTTTCTAACAGACAATTTGAGTGATAAAATATAGAGAATTTAATTTAACCGCCTTTACAAACCGACACTGACATCCGAAATTGTTTGGCGTTTACTAACTTGGTAATGATTGGTAGAAAAATTATTATCACAGTCGTCTGTTCACACAAATGTGAACGCTTTTAAGCAAAAATTTCAAAACTTCGTCGGCTTAATGGATTAACAGCGAGATTGATGGAGCAAACATCCTTTCCCACAGCACGTCCGTCGTAATTTTGTTGACGTGTCAACAGCCGAGATATAGGTTACGACGTGGCTTGAAAAATTTAAAAATGTGTTTCAATATATATTTTTGCAATAATAATTTCACAACTTTAATTTTCTGATAAATTTTCATATCAAAAACATTTATACAGACAAAATTTTAAATATAACTGGAAGATTCGACGTTACCTGCCGACGCTTCCCTAATTGCGTTTAAACAGCCAATAAAAGCAAACCAAAGATAAGTTAACCACCGTAACCAAAGTAATCTAAATAAGCTATCATATAATTTGTTAAGATGTCCAGTGTCGAGTTTAATATAGTCAATCTTTGGATGATTTTTAATAATCAAGAAGTTTTAAATTATTCTTTTACAATAATCACGTTCCTAGTCTCATATTGTCACGTTATCAATCAAAGAAAATTAATAATAAAGTACGTATAATTTCTTTCTTAATTGTTCCTTAAGAGTTTCAAGTAAATCATTCTGTTGAAAATACACAATAAAATGAATTGGTTTTGCTTGCAGATTTACCCTCCTGAATTTTGTTTTATTGCAGAGTTGTTATTTGATGCTCTATTAATAAACTTTGTTCGTAAGTTTCATCGTTACGATAAAATACCCAAACAATTAAAAAGAATATTTTTCCCATCCTTCGAAACAAGATGCTGGCGTTTTCTGTTGCTCAGCATCGTAGAAACTTGAGCCCTTTCAGCATCCCCTGGATGAATCTTAATTAGCGTGCATCGCATTCTACGCGCCGATGTAGATTCTACGTTGTATCAGCCTAGGATGATTTTTCTTACTTCACTATAAAACATTCAAAGTGATCTACTGGAACCAATCGTGAATTGTGAACTTAAGCGCTAGTAATCTTCTGCATAATCAAATTGATGCGTTGAGTAATTTCTACCAAATTTTTAACACACGCTACTTCCGTTGCTGAACAAACACTGTTTGGACACCAAACACCCAAAGCAAATATAGGGCTGTGGTGGATGAAGTGGAATTTTATTAACATTCTAAATAGTCAATTGTTGGCGTCGAATTAAACGTTTAATGAGTCGCTGAGTTTGATACTGTCATCCTCGAATCTGTTACAATAAACACAGAGGGTGATATAAATTAATAATTTGATAAATGATCAAATTTTATGACAATATCAATAAAACAATTTATTTTAACAAAAACAAAACATATTTACAATAATAATTACAAAGTTTTAATAGTTTCAATAATTACTCCGGCACTTATTTTCAATAATAACTACATATATATTTACAAATTTGCATTAAGCCATATTTTATAAGAGTAAGATTGCAATTTAGTGAAGTTTGGTGACGTCATCAGACGCTCACGTACACTTATGACAGAATCAAAATTTTCTTTTTCATCTTCTTTACTAATCAGTTTATAAGTTTACAAAAAATAAAAAGACGACCAATAAGTCAGCATTGAATATATCATTATTTATTCACAAAAGCGGCGTTTAATCTCCATTTTGAGACTACAAACAATATTACAATAAATTGATATTGAAATACAGAACTCATATCTAATTTTTTGTAATATTTTTGTAGTAACCCTGACGACGTTTCAAAATGGAGATGAAACGTCGCTTTTGTGAATAAATAGTTATATATTTAATGCTGAGTTTTTGGCCGTCTTTTTATTTATTGTAAATTTTAAAGTCAGGAAACTATGTTGCAATTTATAAGTTATCTTTTATGGAACATCGTCGAAATCGAATAGTGATGATTGTTAAAACAACGTGGCAATTAGAGCATCGTAATTTACTGTACTAACAAACTATAATCTGTGATTCAGCTTTAATTATAATACGCTATAAATTTTTTATGTTACTGTTTTGAGTGTGGCACCACTAGCTCGTGAATTTCTTGATTGAAAATCGTGAATCAGCTAAATATATTCAGCGCCGACCATTTTAATTAGAGGTCATATTGATATTATATGTCGACTGTGTAGATCGAGATAATAGCAGTTTCATTAATAAGTGACCAAAAGGTATATACCATGACTTAGGTATTACTTACAGAATATTCTGAACTCAATTCAGGTGTATCAAGTGTGGAATGGTACAAAGAAGTAAATATATTATATGAATTTTTTATTACGTTACCGAGACTTGTAATCTTTGAAAGCTGAGATATTTTGTATTTCGTTGAGATGAAAGGTCTGCGTTTAACCATGATAAACTCCTTGTCTTTCACAAGGTTTATAAATGAAGGCAATGAAGACCTTAGCTAAGGAAGTCCGCAACCGCAATGACCGCACATTCTTCGTAATCGAAGTACGTTCTGGTTGGTCGTTCATATTGCGCAAAGGAAAATCCAACATTTCTCAGATAAACCATAAATGTCGAAAACACAAAAGATTCAGAATGAACAGAAGTATATCAAATATGGCAAACCACTAAAATTGTCTTGCAGCGACAGTTCTTGAACATCGCGTGTAACACCCATTTCCTTCATTTTAAAATGAGCAGGCGGCTGACTCTTCTCTGTGTGAGATCGTTGAATATTTTTAATATAAATAATAATATACGAGTTCTGTCTATTACTAAAATAAAGACTATTTGCATCTTTCTGTAGTTTATAACTTATAGGTTGTGATTGGAACAGAAACAAGCGTTTTCTCACGTTATTCTTTGTCAACTAGCAACATATTTTCCCAGGTAAAATAATAAAATGAATTAGGCAATTCAAATGTGGCTACTCATTATTTGGCTGACAGTAAAATACGTTTCTTTGAAAAAGTCGTCAAACAGGGTAATAGTGCTTATTAAATGATTATTATAATTCTTGAGAGACATTAATACGTTTTCCTGTATTTATTATAAACTAGAGGACTTATACTATTTAGTTGACGGAAGCGTCACTTTGTTCCCCTTAGTTTCTATAACCTATTTCATGCAGCCTCAAGCCGAAACATTTCCCAGCGGGAACTTATTATGTTGCCTTCGCATTATTAGTACCTTCAGTTTAATATCGAACTTTTAGTGGTCGTAAAAGTCACATGAGGATATACGCTTATTATCGAGATGGGACAATGAACAGGAACCCATCACACGTCCTTAATTAATAATCGGTATTACTTACATAAGTTATAAAAAGTAGCTCATTGCTTAAGTCAATCTAATTTTTCCTTTAACGTCCGAACTTCTGCTATTACTTTATGATGATTCTAGAGTAATCGTTTCTCGAAAGCATTTTATTGCAGTAACTAAAACTTACATGACTTAATAACTCAAGACAAAAAATCCATAATTAATAGTTAAAAACAAAAAAGCAGCAAAAGTACAAAAATAGCTTTAAACGCCGATATATTCAATTTCTAATTAACTTATAATAAATCATAATTGTATATAATAAAATTTGAAGCATAAAATATATTTACCACCTTTTGATTATCAAGTTTTTATTTACAATGCGTGAATCTCATGTTGTACTTGCCTATTTTTCAATATACTTGTACTTTCCAATTTATTTCAGAAAGTGTAATCAGAATATTAGGAGACAGGTCGTTAATTACAGAATTAGAGAGGCGCCTCTCAGACGCGAAGATCCGTGCCTGCAAGCTAGGCCCAGGATATTAAGTATGTTTGGCCCCCGAGGACGATGACCCATGAAATTTTTCCTCCGAAAGTGCGGATCCCGCGGTTATCAAAAATTAGTGGCAACTGGTGAAGACACATCACGTAGGGTAGCGTTTTCCCATGTAGAAGGGGAAAGAAGAGATTGGTTGGGAGGTGACAAGGAGGGGAAAAAGGTGGAAGAAAGTGGACGTCGGGAGAGGAGAGATTTAGTGTACTTTGGAAGTTAAAAGAAAGCGGAAGTAGGGAGAGAAAAATGAAGTCAGTGTACGCTTGACGTTGGAAGGAAGTGGAAGTCGGGAGAGGAGAGACGTTGAAATGTTGGTCGAAAGTTGTAAGGAAGAAGCATTTAAGGAATGAAGAGAAGACTCTTTCAATCATTTTTCAAAAGAAATCACAAATCTGCACAAGAATTATCATATTATAATATCTGCAGATATATGAACATCATCGCCGAATCTGAAGACATAATAAATCTCGTATATAAGAATACCCTGAGCTAAACAGTTGCTATTTCAACATTTTATTTCTCATAAATTCCACATTGTTGTCATTATATAGTACTGGGCCCAAATATAAATTTGTATTAAATAAATATATATAAATTAATAAAAAATTTAAAAGCCTATTAAATTTGGTTCACATTAAAAATTTATAGAAAACCAATTTTACGGACTAAAGAAATAGGTACCTGCCCTAGTTAAATTCACCTTGGAAGAGCGTTTAAGAAACTCCAGATTATACAGATAATTATTACAGTTTCACAATTTAAATGATAAATTCCATAATATGGTTACTCACATTGAGCAAAAAAAATATTTATTCTAAGCATATCATATATGTTTCTCCATTAATTTATATATCAATATAATAACGAAGGATTTCCAATCACTAGAAACTTAAGCTCATTGGTCTGAAAAATTCCCGAACCCTGCTTGAAGATGACAACTCTCATCAACAAAATCTGGCAAAAATATTAAGCATGTTTAGAAAGGAACTCACCAAAATCCCAATCATTGTCATTTTGGACGCGCAGTTCTTGTTTGACAATCGAATGAGTGAGTCGATGTGTTTTTGTGAAACTGAAAAAAGATTGAGTGTCGATCTGTCATTAGATATTTGTTTATGAAAGACATTTCGTCTACGCTTAAGTTGTCAAGCAGTGCAAATCTAAATTCGATAAATTCCCCCACGTCAACCGCTGATGTGAATGCCGCATTGTCATCACGAAATATTTATTTTGCTTCAAATCTCGAACTGTCTTTCAAAATTGTCTGCCTTCAGCTTATCAAGTAATGATTCGTAGTACTCCTATAATGATTTTTCGTTTTTGAGGATAATTGATTCAGATAACTCAATGACTATCCCCAAAAGCAGTCGCCATCACTTCCCCGGTTTTTTAAAGTTTATTCTCCCTTTAAAATGCATTATTTTATCTGTATTTACAGTTATTTATATAATATATATTTAAGTTTCAGCTACAGCTATGAATCAGGTCCAAAATTTTGATTTATTGCACCTAAACTGCGCCAACAATATAAAACTCCTTAATGTTTAAAGTATAAACATGTGAATTAATGTTGATTTTAACAAAGGAATGTGTCTTAAACAGAGTATTGCAAGCAGTCTGAGAGTACATGGTGATTGGTTGCCTCTCTGGAGGAATGCGCTTCAGGGTTGATTACATAACCTAGATAATACACACTTCTCCTTGTATCAAGGGATTATTTGCGCATATCAATAGGTTCTGGCAGCTGCTGCAATGCCCTTAACACCGCTTTACTGGTGAGTGCACTACTCCATGCTACGAGCTTAAAAGCAGCTATATTGATTATGCATTTTTCGTCTCGCAGGTTAAGGATTATACCCTAGCTTTTTTCCATCTGACTGCACAAGAATATTATAAATAATTTTATGTTTTATCAGTATAACCCAACGTGATTTCGGATATTTGCTTTCCGAGGAACAAGGAACGCTATATTTATTTATAATAAATAATATTTTCAGTTCACTTGAAATTTCATTCATAAATTTTATTTCTTTCGTAAAATTGATTTACATCAAATTATGAGTGCTTAATATGGATAATTTCATCGCCCAGAAATCTGTGTCCAGGCACAATATTTTGAAACAACGTCTTTATATCTCTAAATCTAATAAATGAATAGTGTTGTGTGTATGTTCCCCATACACTGAAACGCGAGTAGCAATGTGGACCAAATTTTGTACACAATTCCTTACGACCCGGGAACTAAGATAGGACTTATCCCACTGTAAGCGGGGGACGGATTATAAGACATTCAAAAAAGAGCAATATTTCTTCCGGTAATCAATATTGATAGTTATTCTCCCTATGTTGTTTGCGTATAATTAATCCATGTTGTAATGGTTTGATAATTCTTAGGGATGTTGATGGAGATCATTAAAACAAGTTTAAAGCTAAACAGATTGATGTCAAAACCGGGTTATGAAAGTCACCGAGTTCGATAGTCATTCAACATGTAGGTGAAGTTGTAGTTCATCCCCTAGTAGAGGGTTTGAATCAAAATTCCATGTAAATATTAAATATGTGGAGCAATTTCTACTTTATATTTATGTTATGATCCAGAAACTAACTATTAATGCTTAGAACACCCCTAACACCTATCAGTATGAGGATGACGAGTATTTTTATCTTAAGGAACAGAAGAATTTTCGCTCATCTTAAGGTACCAAAAGTATTAAATGTAGAGTCTCTGTTAATTTACTGAAGTTATTTAATGTACAAGTAGATTTATTGTCACGAGTAAGGTACTGTGAGTCATCATACACTCTATGATGAATTTAACTTTCCAGCCGCATAGGTAGAGGAGGGAGCGTGAAGGTGCAAATACCCAATGAAGTGACGCTTTAGATTCCGTCTAAATCGCGTGTTTACAAAGATATTAGTGCGGAGTTAAATGCTTTAACAGGCTAATATGAATAATTACCGGTGCCACGTCGAGCAGTCAGCCAGTGTTTGTAATATAATATAAGGTGTTGTAGATGAGCGTACGTGAGGAGGAATACTTGTATAATTTGTTGTCATTTTATAACAACGCATTATTACCAATGAAATAAAGTTAAAGTTAATATTGAAATTGGAGTTTATTATCTAAAATTTAATTTAAACTATTATTGAAGAACGATACACCAACTTCTTCTTTTCAAATACCGAAGACGCCGTGAGATCAATGCTGAAAAGTTACCGAATCCTTATTAAAACTTTTCTTATGTATATTCATTAATTATACAAGAGGACGCCGCCGATAAAAGAAACGCATCCTAAGTCCTGGTGAAACAAGACGTCGTAACATCAAATATCAACAATAAATGTTTTTATTCTTTGTTGTCGATAGATAAATAATCGAAAATAATTTCGAGAAATAATACACAAACAATCGGGAGGAGTTTTTTTTTCTTATCTTGACAATACTTTTTATTGAATTCCATTTTCAATGTTCTCATATTTTAAAAAAACTCTGGTACACCACGAAACACAAATAGGCACTTATTTTTGAATAATACTGATATTCATCCGTTCAATACAAGGAACAAAAATAATCTGTATAAAAAATGTAAAACATTGTCAATTGTACAGGAAGGTGTGCATTATTCAGGGATATCCATCTTCAACAGACTGCCGCACAGAATTAAACAGTTGTCCGATAATCAAGGTAAATTTAAGACTGAATTACGCTCATTTTTGCTTAGCCACTCCTTCTATTCAATAAAGGAATTTATAGAAGAATCGGAGAATAGTAATTAATTAACTAGTTTATAATAGTTTATAATACAAAAATTTGTTATAAGTATATTTATCTTTTATACAATAAAATAATGTAATAAATGTACACCCTGACCCATTTCACATCCTTGAAGCTTAGCTTCTTTACAGGATCTACGGAATATGATTATTATTATTATTACATGTTTATTATTTTTTTAACAATTTGTAAGTATAGTGATGGAGATTTCCTTTATTTTGCATTATATTTTCGGTTGTAGTCATTTAATTAAGAGTGAATCTGTTTAGACCATATCAGATAATTATTAAGGACACACTAAGGTAAAACGAGGAACGGTGAGTGAGAAAGGATCAGGATTTGAAACAAAATGTTTCAAAAGTCGCTGCGGAAAGCCAAATTAAAAAATAAACGTTCTTTTATCTTTAGATTCTACAATTCTTACGAATTTTAGATATCATAATACTGAAACCCAAAAACACTTGATAAATTATTTTATTTGCGTTGTTTGCTTCTTGCGTCGCATTAATGATTTTATATAAATGCCGGACATGATGACAGCCTGTTATTTTTTCAGATTATTGAAAATAAACCCTACATAACGTACGGATGCTAGAAAAATCTTTATTAGTTTGACTCAAGTTATATTAAAACTTACTTTGTTCTTTTGGAGTAGGCTTATGATGAATACGGAAACTCTGAATGCGAAACGCTGGGTGTGGGTGCAGGAAGAATTCCGGGAACCATTTGATACAGAGAATGAAGAGCGGAGGTCATGCACGTGTAATTTTCATTCGGTTGAAATAGGACGTGTTCTGGGAAGGAGATTTCGTTGGCCTAAGTTCGAAGTAAATGAGTAGGAGGAGCCGAGGTCATTTCTCTTGAGAAGAGAAGCCGACTGCTGAGAGTTAATCCTCGCTGCAGGGAGGAACAAAAGACACTAAGCGAACTCCAAGATCTCAGACAAGTAAAAAGGGCCTCTATTCTGCGCAATATTTAAATTCTTTCAGCGTGGCTTTTAGTTCTAGATTATTATTCTAATTTATTTACGTTTTATAATAATTTATGGACAAGAGGTAGTCAACATTCAGCATATATCACGTGTCTAGTTTCTGATTATGTTAAAATATCTGCTATAAATATCTGCCACTTGTTAAATTCCAATAAAGTCCCCAGTTCAGCGTTCGAATTTCCGTCGCTCCGACACGTTCGGTCTCAATATCCTGCTCTTCCAAAGGTGTAAACAGTGTTATTTCCTGGCTAGACTTGGGGAAAGAACTGCTCACTACTGGAACCTTATCATATACACCCCAATTCTGGTTTATATTTAAATGTAAATATCTCACAAAGGAATTATTAATGATCCACATTCGCAACCACTGCCACTGTTCATAAACAGTAATACAATACAAGAAATCTCATACAACAAAATGCTACTTTGATTTTGATTATTGAAACTTTTGTATTGTTTCAACTACTTTAGTTGATCAGTTAACTTGTTTAACAATTATGAGCCAAAGCTTCTATTCACCTATGATTGAAAATAAACGGTCCCTTAAACTTATAGCGAATATGTTAACACAAAAATTGTAAAAATTCCTTATAATACTGTGAATTGAATAACTTAAATAAAAATCAACCTTTAATAAACCGTCCTCGATTTTTTATTTGCAAAACATAGGAAATAGTAAAATTTTGAAACAACAGAAGCTTACGCCATTTACTGGCATAATTATCTGTAAAAAAAACAAAGACAAGAAACAAAGTCGACATATGTACATTACAATATATATATATATAATTAATATATAAATTTTAGAGGTTTGCAAAGAACAGGACCTGCTCTGAACATAAAAACACGTACTTCGTCATGACTCGTGGATATACGTTACATTTAACCAGGGACATTTCAACCACCGTATTTATCAGTTTAGCCTAGCCATCTAGCTTACATAACCAGAACTATTTACACTTTAAATTACAAATTAACATTATTTAAAAAAATTAAGAAAGACAAACATTTATTTAGCAAATAATACAATAATTATATTCCAACTGTTTTATTAAGTTTTTCGTATGCAAATCCTATGTTTCCAACCTCACACTTATTCTTCACAACTTTATCAATTTCTTTCTGTATGTATAAACTTTCTAATATCCTTCTTTCTACCAAGTTCCTATACATTGGTCCCAATCAACTTAATGTTTAAATTCCCTCAAATGTTTAGGAAGTGTGGTGCTAAATTTTGCCCCTATTTTCAAATTAGCCTTATGACGATAAATTCAGTCCACAGTGACCAATGCATATTTGGTCACAATTTTTACATTCAATTTTATACACAGCATTCTTCATATCAACTTTAGCAATATCTTTCATTCCAGTCACATAATTCCCAATGTTATTTACAGTTTTTAAAATTAACTTATTATAATAAAAACCATTTTCACGCATTAATTTACTAAATTTATCAGTAATCCCTTTAGTATAACCGATACTTGAGTGATAGCTCTTACATTCTATTTTTCTAATTTCTAATGCGTTAATACTGTTTTTATCATTTCCATACCCTTCTCGATGATTTCCTTAATTTTTAAAATACTTATTAACCCAACTTCCTTTTTTACATCAAGATTAATAACTTCAGAAAGATGAGTCACTTCAGCATCATTTTCAGTCAAGTTTTATTACTACATATACACTTTTTATTATTTTCAATCAAAATCCTTTTAATTTTAACTTTAATGGTTTTTATGAAAATACGTTAATTGAAAAAAAATTATTTTATAACCTGAGTAGGTGATAGTTTTTTTGTAAATCAATAAGCTGAAAATTACACATAGAGAACTTAGTTTTCTTAAATTACTTGGAAGAAAATCGATTAGCTTGAGATACCAATAAATAAAATTGGTGTCTGCCTATCTGTCTCTGTTTATCTGTCTATCTATCTCTGTCCGTATATTTGTCTCGAAAAGGCTCCGAAATAGCTCAACAGGCGTCAATTAAAATTTGAGGGTTAAAAAAAAGGAGATTTGATTGAAATATTTGTGCATATTTAATTTCCATGTATTGCAGAAAATATTAATATTCTATGAATATAAATAAAAGTATTCATACTGAGAATGGATTTCTTGGAATAGCGGCGCGAAAGCCGTGGTGTAAACTAACTGCGAGTTATGAGTCCTATTACGCGTTCATATATCATTCGTACCACTTACTATCTACTGTTGCAGCAGGCTGAGAAAAAATGAACTTTGAATCGTCGATACGATGTATACATAAATTGACAAATTGGTTTTATTTTTCGCGTCAGGTAAATTTTAAAATTTAGTATTTTCTAATTTGAAAATAAAAAGGAAACTATTGAGTTTGGTGACGAAACCGGTGTAATGCGAGTCGCTGTGTTACATTACGACCTTTAATAAGGGATTTAAGTACAAATTTAACCATTATTCTGTTAGAATACTAAAAATATATTTATTCCTGCTATTGTACCGGGGGTAGTTTGGACTCTCTCGAGATACTGGGAGTCTATTTGAGGTTCATATTGTGTCGTTTTCGATGTCAGTTTAGTTATTTGTTGACCAAGAATTAAATAATGTACCGGGATAATATAAATAAATACCCGAACAACGCCGGGTCCCCATATAGTTCATAATAAATTTTATATACTTGCTTAATCACAGAACCTCTGAAATAAATAAAATTATTGCTCATAGAATGTATTATATAATAATTTCTGGTTTATAGTTCAGGAAAAAATATTAGGAATAATATCTACTATATTCATGCAGAGCTGCCTTCAGTTATTATCGCTATACGGACTTTTGTGTTTAATTTGTTCCTTACCTTAATTTTTTTCTAAATTGCTTTACTTAACTAAGAATGCTGTTCTCCCTTGTTTCCCAAAAATATTTCACTAGTTCTGCCAATTTATCACATGTTGAGAAATATACATGAAATATTCTTTATATTATAAAATGCTTTATACCTTTCAAGTTCAATAGAGAATCCTTCGGCGGTCATTTGAATCGTTCAAAGAGCTTCTGTAGTGACTAATGATTACTTTGACAGCCGACAAGTGGCTTTCGCATTTATAATTCAAAGCTACGCCAAGTAGTTTGAGTTATCCAATTTTAAGAAAATAATTCAAACGAAAGAGTAACCTTTGGAAGTGTTGATGTGTAGGTCATTTGTAATAAAATGAACTTTCTCCATAGCTTTGTATATCATTCTCGATTTTCAATTTTGTCTTGAATACTCTCAGAAGTGAAAATATTAAATACATTTTGTGGAGAAAAATTATAGTAGGGCGGTTGAAGAAGTAGCCGTACAAGTTGCGCATTTTTGTTTGGAAAACGAAAGCTGTCTAAACTAACAACCTTTGATGTTTGTTTGACAGCCATGAAGAATGAAACTCTCCGTGAATTTGTAAAAATAGAAAACAAAAAAAGGTCATTGTTATGTAAATTAATATTTTTATTTGAAAGTTCTCATTCCGATCAATATCACAGTCGAGCTACATTCAACTCTGCGGTAATCTGCTCCTCCGTTTACAACAATAAAATATAGGGTGACACAGTTTACCGTACGAGCTGCCAAGACGAATATCGCAATGGTCAAACACGTCGAAAATTGTGACGATAATCGAAAAAAATGGTATTGGAAGAACGTCTATGGAAAGTGCTCGTGCTAGCAGACAAGGCAAGCATTTCAAAAAGTGCTGAAAATTGCATATTTACTGAAAATTTGGACTTGAGAAAGCTGTGCGTATGAAAGGTGCCGCGTTTACTTACTACATAGAAAGTAGAGCCGCGACAATGTTCAATCTAGCGTGTCACAGCAATAACGTCGAGTTTTTTAATCGATACATAACACCTGAGACGAAATAAGAGTCGTAACTAGGGGCTGAAAAGGTAAATCGGCGCCAATCAAGACAATGAACTAGTTTATATATGAACTATCGCGATGTCCAAATTCATTGAGATAAAGTTTAAATTCCTTCCTTACGCTCCTTATTCACCAAACTTTCCTCCCTCGGAATCTTTTCTCTTTCCAAGCTTGAAAAAATGTCTCGATGATAAAGGATTCGCTAACAATAAAGAAGGGTAGTCAGCAGTTAACGACTATTTTTGAGAATCACGATGATTCTCACTTTTATCGGCATGTCAAGGCTATCAGAAATTGCTCGGAAAAGTTTATAAGAGCTAAAAGAAGATTGCGTTGAAAATAAAATAAAATAATAAATGGTAAAAGGTCGTATAAGCCAGACCGTTTCGTCCCTTAGTTTGGGACCTCATCTGCTGTTTTGAAGAAACAAGAAATTGAAGCAGAAGAAATTTTGACCGATATCAGTAAATTTAATAATTATTCTGACATAGGTTTTTTACCATTTATTATTTTATTTTATGGACAGATAAGATGACTAATAAAATATCTCCATTTTTTGTTTTATGTGTTACGAGGAGTACTTCTGGTACTGCCTTCATAATATAAGTAATACCCTTATGGTATCGATACTGAGCACAACGAAATTGATTCAGTAAATTCCCTAACCGGTCAGAATCGTTTGTATTGATATATATGTATTAAGGGGGATATTATTAAATTATTTTATAATGAAATACTATTAGAATGAAATGCCATTTACTCTATATTTAACAGTTTTACATATATATTACAATTTGCTAACTTTAAAGTTATAAGCCGGTAATTTTTTACGATAAGCATTATATATATTTACAAAAATTTTACAAATTAAATTCCTTATAACTGAATCCAAGAGCTTTACACTCAGGGCTGATTTAAATGGGCCTTCTCATAGAGCAGAATAACTAACAGAATAATCCTACACCGAACTGGCAGTACCAGGAAATCGGCCAAAGATTACAGACAGTGGTATTTACCTTTAGGTGGCAGCACGCCTGGTGCTTCCGGCTGCCGCTTCCTGGTTGCTCCGGACTGGATCACGCCATATTGCCGTTGTCAATGGCCGTAATCAGAACAATTTCCAATATTTAACCACCGATCATAATCTCCACGTCCTTAACCATCAAACCATCATCTCTTTAATGTCCAAAATTTGTTTCTGCTCGGGTTTTTAATAATATTTCCTCATTGCCTTATTGCGTATTCCGTCGTTGGCGGGACCCGATGTTTGCCGTTTGCCCCCTTTTCCGACGAATTTTGGTGAAGAACACCGACCTCCTTACCATTCGTTGTCGCCAAATTTGAAGGGACGTGGGAAAAAAACCAGTAGGCCTGTGTCTGATTTTTATTACCCCTGTCTGTAACCCTCCGTACCGCCAAATTCCGAGTAGATGTGTTTTATTGATACAGTATGACTATTAAATCAGGGTTTAAATTCCGATCATTTATATTATGAGTAATAACAAGCTTTCGAAAGTGAATTTAGTATGATGTCATAATATTTCAACATAATTCTCGACAAATGCTAAAAAAACTATAGCTTCTCTCTTAATAGGCTGTAAGGTTCATTAATTCCGACGCGCCATAAAAATTCCAAGGCGCTCCAGAAATTAATGAAGGTCTGTGCCGAAGCAAATCTGTTCTCTGGGCTTGTTTTACGTGAAGCAGTACTGCGTGTATGCCGCTGGAGTTTCTTTGCTGAACTCCAGATTACAGTGACGTCGCATCTGCAACACAAGCCTTCTACGAAATTCATTACATTACGCTTCCACAATTTGTTCGTTAAAAGTAAAATTAAATTTATTTTGTAACAATTATGGTATTTAAGCGATGTCCCGACATCGGTGACGAATTTGTTAGATCTGGCAGCGTTGGCGGGATCCATTAGTTGGGGTTAAAGGCAGCCAGACGTGTTGAGATATGAATTACCTTCATCAGAGCACGTACTAATTACGCTCCGCCATTGAATCGGGCTGATACACGTGCGGCTCTGCTCAAATCCAATATAGCCTCCAGTGACACACATACTTACTTAACAATCCATGCATTAGCTCCATCTAAATAGCTGTGAATTATTTTTTGTTGCAAAGTCGACTCTTGTGATTTAATACGAAATTGAAACTACAACATGGTTGTGCTAGTCATCCTAGTTATATTCCCTGATATACACGCGGCTGACTGTTTTTTTCAAATCCTCTGTCATTTATTATTATTTTCAAATCTTGATTGGCCGGAAAATGAAACACACAAGTAGGAGGAGGGATCTAAACTGTTTATCCGGTAAACCTCAGCTGGAACCGTAATGGAGATTATTGTCACGTCAGGGGAATTGACGTATCAGTTTGCATTAGGCCAATTTGTACATGATAGTATAAACCTACAGTGATCTGGATTAAATATGTCTTTCGTTTCCTCATATATTCCGTTGGATAACAATAAAACATTACAAGCTATCACATTTCTTATTTTGTTGACAATAATAATAATTCATTAAACAAATAAGGTAATTACTTATTTACAATTCATACAATACTTGAGATTTAGTATCTAACGAACTATTATTAATTTTTATAAAGATAAATTAAATGACAATTCTACAGGTAATTTTTATTCAACTACAATAGTATTCAGTCCACAAGTTTAGGACTTCCTTACGTAAAATAGGAAAAAAATTTCAACTACAAACTAAAACTTGTGAAAATCATTAAAACTGTAATGTGACAACATTTCTTTCCTAATTGTACCTCAGTTTCTGATTTTTTCCTGGCGTAGAGAGGCATCATTACAAGTGTTAATTGGGAGTTGTATTGACCGAGGAAGGAGAACAAAGAAAGGAAAAAACAATACGAAATGAACAAAAAATAGCAGAAAGAGAAATCAATATAATCACAGGAACACTTCCAATAATGACATTATTTTCTGAAGGTAATGATCATTTAACTTTATCAAACTCGAAAACTCTGTAAAGTTAAATTTACTTCCAAATTACATTTGAAGGTTTCAATCACAAAAGCTCCTGACTCGGTTCTCCGTGACCTTTAGCCGTTTCCCTTTAGCAAAGTGTGCTGCTTTTTTTTCCACAGAGGGGAAAAAATTATCGGACTCGATCAAACCCCGTACAAGGGAAAATTTGAAGTTATCTGATCCTGCGTGAATCGGAGAGTAAACATACGAGTTTTGCATAGTTTTGAATACGACCACGGTTTACAGAAATTGTAAGCCTCCTGTGGCTCATTAATATTTTTAACATTTGTATGAGTATTATATGTGTATATCATGTTTAATTTGTAAAATTTAGAGGTTGTTTTGGAAGACTAAAACGTTTAGCCGCTGCCTAAAATGAAGAATACTTGATTTATATATATATACGTAGAATTACCAATGAATCGTTTTAATAAATTATTCTTGGTTAATCAACATGTCAAATTATTACCAGTTAACGTTTCAGCAATGAACATCTCCATCGTCAAGTATCCTGTCTACCTGACGACGGCGACGATGTTAATAGCGGTTCCGTTGTGTTATACTTGCTTTTTTCCAAATTGTTATTTTAACCTTCCGTTCCCGATTTTCTATTTTCGTATGAATCAAATATTTTTTACCCTACCATTTTATGAATGGTTACCTCCGATAATGTAGCTTTTATATAAACTATAGCAAATATAATTCGTAGCAAATTCACAACACTGCGATTTAGATCATTTTAGCTTTTAGTTTAATTATGTAACCTAAAATGATTTAAAAATAACATTTACTTATTATACTTACACGTATTTCCGACCTGAATGAGCGTTATTCGACCGTCATCGGGGCAACGACCTCGGGGCTGTCAGAGATCGAGCAAAGATATGTATGTAGCCTTGCAAAGATTCAACCTGAGATTAAACAAGCTGAATAATTTATACTTAAACCAACTTTTGGTTATTGTGCAGGACGTTCCATATGTTAGCGACATAAGTTTGTAAGATTCCTAGGATCTTGTAATACTTTAACAATTTAAGTGGCATTGTAAAAATTCATACATTCATCATCAAGTTATCTTAAAATAGTATTTAATTGTTTTCATTACTTTTATACTGCTTGTTTAACGTAAAATAAATATCAATTAACTTTCTTCAAAACTTCAACTCCTCGAAGGATGTCTTTTATGAAAATTCGGAAATTTACCATGTAAATTTGGCTCATTAAAATTATAATTAAATTATAACTATAATGTATTTTATTATTAAGAAAAATTAATAGCTATAATATATTTTATTAGTAAGAAAAATTAATAACTGAGCATCACTTGTGATATCAAAAATCGGTATGTTCAAGTTACAAAAGTCATTAACCCGAAAATGTTCGTAAATGCTATGTAAATATGCTGTGATCGCAACTGGGCACAGACGCCATCTTGAAATTATTTTTACTAAATAGTTTTGGAAGACAATCTAGTAGATGTTAAAACAGGGGATTTAACTATCGAACGTGGCAACTGCGCTGACGACGCCTGCCGTCGCGGCGTCGGACGCCGCTTTAAAGCTGCACCTCTGTTATTGCCGGGAATAAAAAGAAACATGCCGAACAAAAGACGGACGATTCCTCAGTAGACGTCGGAACTTCGCAAAAGACTTCGTGCTTCAGCTGCACTTACATAATAAATAGTAATTACTTGCCAGAGTAGTTCCCACTTTTAGGAATACGCTCGCTCAATTATTTTCTAAAAGAAAAACACTGACCCTCAACCAGCTTTTGTAACTGCATTATGTATTCTGTTCAAGAGAAGAATCTATAGATTGATAAAACAATTGATAAGGACAGGAAAGAGACAGTGAAAAACTATTAACTTAAATTAAGAGTCTCCATTTTAGTAATTAACCAGTTTCGGCGATTTCCTGATGTAGGAGTCTAGCACCTTCGAAAATTTAAAATAATGTTTGTACGACATGGAGGCCACCGGCCTTCCTTTACAATTTAGGCAGTTAAAAATAAAGTAATAAATACGTTTATTATAAAATTTTATAACCGCACTATTTACATTTACTTATAAACAGCCTGTATTTTCTCACTCTACGTTTCATATAAAATATATACACAGTATGATTTAAATTCGTCGTATAAATTTTGGTAATGCAAAATTTTTCTTTGGTAACATGCTAGTATAGTCCGAAGTGACGCGTTAGAAAAGAGAAAAATGTGACATGAAAAGAAAATCATTTCTTATTTACACCCTCATCATCGAAAAGTGTCTTTTTACAGTAATTTTTACAATAAATACTCAAACTGGCGACCACCAATAGTAACACCCGTTCCGTAGCGTCGAAGGAATGATTGGCGAACAGTTCCAAAGATGCCAGATATTTCAGCTAATTACAGCCTCACAGCATTGCCAATCACAGCTGACTTTTACTAGTTTACTGTAGGTTGTCGCAAATTTATATATATTTTGCAATAATTCCTGAAACGGAGCAGTGTTTTATGATGTAAATAAACAATGTTTTTCGTTTTATTTCTCATTCTTTGTTTGTGACTCAGCGTTAAATTCCGACCACACATTCGTATCCAAAACAGAGTTTGTCTAATAAGCTTTGAATTACTGTATACATATGCCTTTATATGAATTATATATATATATAATTTTTATGGCTCAGTTTCTCAACAACTTTTGCTGCCTCAGTATAGTGTAGGCTTATTTTACTTCATGCTTCCCAATACAATGCAAATTTCAACTGCACTGAGATTCTGAAAGCAGCGCTTCCTCATCGGAAATGGAAGGAAAAATGTCATATCAACATGTGTCCGGAAATGAAGGACGTGTGAGCATCGACAGCAAATCAACCCGACACACAGTAAATGGTCTGAATCGCGTCCATGTCATATCAAATTTTGAAAGTGGCCTTTACGGCGTGCAGTGAAAACGTTCTCCTTCTTGATCATGCAGAAAACACATTACCTGTTGCACTGACAAAGGAAAAAAAAGCAAAAAAAGCAGAGTGTTCTGCAGGAAGTATAGATACGTTTGTCCGTTGCGGCGTCGTAGAAGAGTAACTGGTACAAGCAGGTGGAACCCCAAGAACCCCTCATAAAACACTAATGGTGAGACGCTTCAAGCTTTAACCGATGCTTTTCTGCAGCCTAATGATGACGATTATGTTGTTTGATGATTGCCGACCTCCTGTGGTATAGTGGCTAAAGTTGCTGTCTCAGAACCAGAGGTTCGGGGTTCGAATCCTTGCGTGGGCTTGGATGTTTGTGCCGTCATGGTCGTGAAGACCGGGATTATGACTGCTGGTCATGTGTCACTCCAAATTCAAAATGTGTCATGGAAGGTGACAGTCCCAGTCGCCCCGATAGGCCCAGGCCCAGAGCCAAAGATGAAATGAAATGATGATGTTGTCCGGGATAAAGGTTGCTTCATATGTGAAGAAGACTAGTGGCCTGCACTGGTGCGCGAGAAAATCTTCCCGGTTAAGAGAAGTACGCTGTTAATAATCTCTGCTCGCGTTGAAGGTGTTAATGGTGGTCGTAGTACAGGATAAACATCACTTTCGCTCACACCATGCGGAGCACTTGCTTGGAGCTTGTACCACAGCTTCTCTCAAAATCCTGTAGAACAGGATCTGGTGTATGCTCATTCCCCCGTATATTCTGACGTGACATACACTTAACAAATGTTTTATATCTGTAATTTACGTCACGCAATTTTGCTTAAAATTATAAAATGCTAAATTAAAGATATGGCTGAATGAAATTCTTTTATTTGCTAGTTATATTTTTGAGCATAGTGAAAGCCCATTGTTCACCATAGTGGTAATGCATTAAGGTTATGTGAACACAGCCGAAATCATAGTCAAAATGAAGATCATTCAAACCCCATTGATTCTATTGAGATTGAAAATATTGGTATTACCTAAATAAAAATAATATATTCTGTGTATTTTAAATTATATTCAGTTTATAGCTATCCTCCACCAATCCCCATCCTTCACCTCGGGCTCCCGCGCCTTCCAATTAGCACTAAACGACCTGGAAACCTGGGGAAAAGAGCTGGAGTTCACCCTTCGAAACGAAACATTCCCTGACTTAATCATTCGACCTCTTTGGACAAAATCCCAATAAAAAAAAGAGTATTTCCTATTATATCATTGTGACCCAATAACTGACCAACAAATAAATACAATTTGTATTAAGTAATTTATTAGTATAATTTATTATGAAATAATTTTTAAATTATTTCTTTAAAACTGTACCTTGTTTAAACTTCAGACCTATCAATTTGGTTGCTTTTCATATTAAAACATTCTCAAATGCCTACAATTTTTAATGGAGTTATAGACCTTTCCTGAGAATTTAAGCTCTTATCACATAGTTTCGTTCTATAACAGATATATGTGATAAAATGTAACGTACATGAAATTCATTTTAAAGTTTAGCTAAAAATGTTTGTTCACATCTACATTCATCCCAATGAATTTATGGGCCATTTTCATCTTGCGAATCACACTCACTATCTTGTTTCTTCCGTTTAGGTTCCTTTTGGTTGTTCATGCTTCTTTGGTGGCTTGTAATACTCGGCTACTCTCCTCCAATCTATTAGCACAAGACCATTTCGGAAATTTTCACTAGGGGACATGCTGAATATTTCAGCACAGATCATCTGGTTACTGTTCATCATCAAAATAAATTACTGTATCCAAAGCACCCATTTTCAAAGTGTTGATACCTATAAATTCTGCTTTTTGGATCCGTTCCTATATAACATGGTTAAAACACTCATTTACGTTTCGAGTTCGCCCAGGTAAATAAAGTTTCAACAAATTCCACTCTCTGGAGTATTTTTATATATGTCCATAATTCTTGACACATGCCTTTCAAGTTCCCTTCCCCCTGAAGGAAAATAAGAGTACAATGGTCATATTGGCATCTAGTTTACTGGTTCATGATAAAGAAAAAAGACGCAGTTATCAGTCATTTGTTCCATTATCATAAACACGACTGCATGTTCAGTGAAGCCTTCGATTAGCCGACATACATTTTCGATCCACTGAGCCGACAGATTGTTTTCGGTAGAAGCCCGTCGCACACACATGAACTAGTGACCTTTGGGAATCACGCCCGTTTCGCAGTCAGAGTCTAGTACATACAGCAATAGCATCACTATTCCTTAAAAACCCAATATCTGATATCCAAACTGGAACTCTTAATTGTAATTCATTTGGTCTGACCTGAAAAAGTCAACTGTTTTACTTATCTATAAACATTAAAGAACTGTACCTATTTCCAACTCTAAATCATAAATGTACCTGAAGAAAAAGAAAGAAGAAATCTAATAGTTAAATATGAAATAAAAAATAAAAATCACAGTGAACGTAAAATAAATAAGAGAAAAGTTGTCTAAAGCTAGAAAGTGATGGAGTATCTGAAAAATGATAAAATTGAAATTATGTTATTAATTATAGAATATTATATACTACTGTTTCTAATGGAGGCAAAGAACACACACCAAATTTAAGATGATAAACAAAAGTATATGCAATGATGATAACTTACTAGAACAATTACTGTATACATCAAACGACACTATAACTTACATTTTTTGCAACAAAAACATATTTTTTTGCTTCTAGGTCCCAGAGCTTCAAATCCATTTTATCTTTCCCTCCCACAGCAATAATGTTTTTATTTGAGGAATTGTGCCTCATTTTCGTAATCTCATCTCCTACATTCAGAATGTCCCCTTCCTTATTTTTAAACCTCCAGAGTCGAATGTCACCTGACTCAACCGCAGTTAGTAATAATCTGAAATATTGTCTTGAGATTAAAGATATGCAATACAATTAAAGAAACATTTTAGAAAATGCTTTACTAATGTAGTATATAATTACAAAATAACTAACAATATTTTGTAGACAGAATACTACCAGAGTAATATATATAATAGGAAAGACGCACAAATTATGAAGTGTTTTCTGTTGCAATAAAAAGTTTTTAAGGTAATTATTTGAAGTACATTATGCTGTGATGATATTCTAGAAGATCAATTATGTATTAAAACAAAGTTGAAACCTATTTGGGCCAAAATGGTACGTTTTGATAACAATCTTAAAAAATAGTTTAAAATGTACTTTTAAATTTAATAATAATAAAGGGGGATTTATACAGAAACCAGATTTTGAAGAAAACTGAACAGGATCAAATAATGTACATGCTTGGAAGGAACTTGTCAAAATCAGGAGCACAGCTACAAAAAGATAATTATTTATGTTTGAGCCATTGTTGTGACTGTCAGAACAAAGGCAGACTGCTAGATTTTGATGTAATAAGATTTCACTTATTTCAAACATGGAACTTAAGAACTTGGATGTCGGGATTCCCTTTTGTCATTAAAAATAGCAGAAACAAACCCTGATATTTTAAGTGACAGGAATGGATTGAAAAGTCGTACAGAATAAGCACTTAATTTAATTCACATTTTTTATGTTAACTAATATTTTGTGCTTATTGTAATTACAGATCTGATTATATTATATAATTTTAAATTTTAAGCAGTAATCCTTATAATAAGCGTAACACCTACATTACAACAAAGTTGTTTATGATCAACATTTTCATTCACAATTCAAAAAATCTCACGTTCAACAAGTAGTATATGAACGAAACGCGTGAACTTGCCCCTGCGATTTTAATTTGTTTTCCAAGTTTTCATATTACGATCCGACGATGTGGAACCCGAGTGTAAATTAAAACGCGCGCAGCCTCCACTTCCATGAATCAAGAGATATGATTTATTTAGGCCACAATCAGAGGATAAGCATATTACTGCAATATATCATTCACACCAGGTTGTGTGTTTCAGCGAAACTCTAAAAGTAAAAATTTTGCCAATTTGAAAAGCTTTCAATGGATAATCGTGTCTTGAGTTGGAAAGTATTTCTCCTACATTTCAACGTACGTACCACGAAATTTTTATGAAACACGTCTTATTTTCTATTGGAGTGTATTTTTTGTTCAAAATTATATAACTTTGTAACACTGGTGAATCTTTCTTCTGCGGAGTTGATTGTCCGTGTAGTGCAATATGGAACACTTTTACCTAGATTAATACGCCATGTTTTGAGACATGAGGGCCTTGTAAGGAACAGGAAAGGGAGGACTAGGATGGAACACGCTAAACAGATTAGGGAGGATGTGGAATGTGGTAGTTATGAAGAAATGAAAAGGCTTACGCAGAATAGGTTAGCATGGAGGGTCGCATCAGATCAATCTTTAAATTACTATCAAGATTATGTATTTCATTAATGAGATTGTAAAGCATACATATTTTTTGACTTGTTATAAATCCTCAACAGAGGGCTAATGAAACCAATAAATAATTCAAAATCTCAGATACATATTTCACCGTCCCTATAAATCACTTAAAAATTTACTGAATATTTTGAATAATTACTGTCCTAAGTGAAACTTCACTTTGGAAATTGAGAAGAATCGCTGTCTTAATTTTCTAAATGTTTTTTAATAGTTTCTTAGAATAATATAATTACCAACTGGTATCAAAAATCAAATTATTATTAAGAGTTCACTATTACATATATGAACTCTCCCATAAAAAGCTATGGTTTCCATTCCAACACATAAGATAGTCAATTTATCTAATCAGCAGTGTCATAAATGTAATCTTTACAAATTTATCAATATCTTTCAACTAAAATCATACAAATTACATTTCATTTACAAGTATATTAAAATTTGATTGATTAAAATTAATACGAATTAACAATGTACCCGATAAAAGCCTATTAATAAATTTATTTTTATAGTTCTGCTACTTTTTGAAAACGTACCATTTAAATTTATTGAATTGTTGATAATTATGGTATTCGTGTCTTTCTTAAATTTTTTAATAATTTAAACTGAATACAAATATATTAAAAATAAAATTAACATTTCAGAAAAATACATTGTTATATTACAAAGTTAAATGATTAAATTGAAAATCTTCTTGCATGGATAAAATAAAAACGCAGTTTAAAATCTCGTATCGATGAAAAAAAAGAGAAATTATATAATCATTTATTAATTATAATTATATAATCTTATATAATCATAAAATTTATTGTTAAAATTAAATATTATTATTTCATATTTATCAGTGATATAAAATACATCAGATCAAATGATACGTTTATAAAGTGATGAATATAAATATTTAAATAAAATTATTATTATAAAGTTTTTATCATTAAATGAAATACAATTTTCCATTAATAATGTTATAACGTCAGCAAAACACTAATTTCTGCAATGTTTGTTTCATGTAAAGAACCAAAAATTGTGCCCATTTGTATGTCGTGAAATAAATTGCAAGTAATGTTCAATAAATTTTATTATATTAGTATTATATATATCTTTGTATTTTTAGATTTATAATAATTTTTCATTGCCCTTCAAAACCTTCCAATGAAAGGAACGACACGACACACTTGTAATTAATAGGAAATTTTTCTCAATAAATTTTATTTCTGATTAATTTGACTGTTTGCTCATTCATTTTAAATCAAGTCAGATTAATGTAACTATTAAAATTATAAGTTAATAAACCTTAGAATTTTTGGTCAATTTTGGTTAATACTTTCGGACTGAAAATTAATTCCGAAGCAGAAACATTTGTCACTTGATTGTGCGAAATTATAGCAAAAAATTAGGCTTAGCCATTAAATAAATCTATTGAAATATTTAACTCCAGCCCATTAATATGGTTGTTACTTTAATCACAAGTATTGCTACTTTCTACTGAAAGTTGAAATAACTTCAATCGAAAAAGTCTAAGCTGCATTTCAAACGAGCCCCGGTAGCTTGTTCCGCGTCCTTTCTTCTGAAATTTGTGGAATATAATTATATGAATTATTCAGGACAACTCTTGAAGGTGCTTTTCAAGGAATGTCGCTTAAACATTCTTCTGAAAGCCGTAGTCTCTGCTAACGAATTTCATTCCGTATGCGGTATTTATTATAAATTCCGTTGCCTTAAATTTAAATCTCTGTTTCTTTTGATGTAAAACTGCTAAAATAAGTTTTATTGTTTCATAATGTACGTTATGACATGACATTGACGTTTACCTATGATTCTAAAATTTAAAATTTTTGGGAAAATAATCTTACGGTGTTCATTATCAAGCGTTTTAATTCCAATTTTTTTACCATAAAGTATTTCCTCAGATACTATATAATACTGGCCCAATAAAATACAATTTGTGGAATATGGTACGTTTATTTTTGTTAGTCCCCAAATGGGGAAATAGGATACTTTACATAATAATAATAATAAATTTGTTAGCCTATATCTTACAATAACGTGACACAAAATATGTGCATATAATAATTTAGACTTAATATAAAAATGATGATACACAAATTTTTAAGTAAAAGAAATACAATTCAGCATACTAAATCATTTCTGAAATAAGTACAGGATAGAAATACACGTTTATGGCCTTTCTGGTTGAAAGGCGTTCTTAATCTTTCAAACAAAATTTTCATTATACACGCAAATTAGATCATCTAATATACGTAATTGTCTCAGATATTATTATATTTATTGTTCCATATAAATATTATATATCATATTACAAATCGTCCACACCACACACAACGTCTTCTAACAAAAAGTGAACTGTATTTTCATGTGAGGTGAAAATATTATGGTAGTTAAACGTCGTTATGTTGTACTAATTATAAATTAAGATGATACGATGGCCAAGTGGCGCACTGTCTGCTTCTCGGTCACCACACCCAGCATCGTACACACAGAGCTTCCTGTTTGTCGAGGCATCGATAAATTGACTGGGATACAAGAAGTTACCTATCGACTCCATTCGCAAGGCCCTTGTCAATAACAACACTCAACGCAGTTTGAGCTCAGGAAAATTTCTCATTTCACAGAGAGATTGCAATCAAAAGAGAAATCTCCTATTAATAAGTAGAAAATATCGCATCACCAAAAAGGAAAATAAGACTCCTCTCAATCATTGAATACGTTGTAATTTCTATAAGATGAAAATTTTATTGTCTTATAAGAAATAAGAATGGGAATTTTCATAATTCCAAGGAACAACCATAGAATTTGGCTCGTGTTACTCTACGGTAAATAAATTCATAGAGCTTCATACACATTTTTTATTAATTATTTAGTACATAATTAGCCTGTTTTCTTGAACATCTATAACAGGCCTTATCTTCATAAACTTACAAAAATTTTGTTACAGATTTCTTCTATTTTATATATATATATATTACAATAATACCAACTAATTAACTTAACACTAGAGACAGAAGGTGAAGGGGGTAGGAGGATGAAGGGAGAATGCTGAAGAAGTATGGCAGGGAAGAAAGAGCGGGCACTCTAATATGAAGGAAGTGGATGTAATAACTTCTTCCATCCTATTTTTTTACATTGAATGGAATTTAAAGACTAATATATTGCTTTTTAAATTCTTTTTTTTCATTCAGCAATTTTTTCATTTTTTAACATCAAATTTGGAAGCATTTGTCTGCAGGGAGTCTGTAGAGCAAACTGTGTATTATGCAGAACGCTCTGCCTACATAAGTTCTACCAGTAATACTGCGTGGAGACGCAGGAGGTCAACAATCGGTCTATTCTTGTCTCCTGGGCTTCCTTTTGGAGGCAGGAAACAGTTTCTTACACAATTAATGTAGCACTTAAAACCAGAAATTCTATACACCAGTATTCTTTAGATGTGAGCAGAACGTTGGACAATGTTTGACTCATTGGCTTTCCGCACAAGATCACAAAATTCTTGCTCACATCTTCCTTAAAAGACAAGGAATTGATTGTGAGAGTCAATGAATGTTTACCTGTAAATTACCCGGTCTAGTTTTGCGTATATCAGGATAGCGTTTTGGTCCCTTCTATATGGCCTGAAAACCTCGGAATTACCAATAAATGGCAATGCTACAATTGACACCTGGGATGACTTCACGGTAATCATTTCCACAAATGACTATCACAGCTGGCAACGAAATACAAGTGTGGTCTCATAAGTGGAAAATCAGCATAATGTAGCATAATCTGTTTGAGTAAGCTGCATACTACGAAAAAATCAGTGTCATCCTGTTTATCTTACCTGAATAAAGATACCCAAGTCATATGTTGCAAATTACGTAGTAATAACAAGGTAACATGGAAAAAAACATGTTAAAAACGTAAGAAAATAGATCTCAAAGTCAAGGAAATGCAATGGTTACTTGGAACGATCTCCAAAATACCATTTGAAAGTAATCTTAATCTATAAATACAATCCTTTTTCCAATATGAGTATATGGTATTTAACTAAGGGGCTGGGCCATTAAGTGTAGTATATCAATGGTACAAAGAAACAATACAAATATAATACGTATGATATCCAAAGCCCACTGATATTTCTCTCACGACACTCTTCATAAAGATTTGGAAATACCATACATCAAAGATGTGATGACTCAAAAAATTGTTGTTGTGGTATTCAGTCCTAAGACTGGTCTGATGAAACCCTCCATGCTAACCTATCTTGCGCAAGCCTTTTCATTTCCTTATAACCACCACAAACCAAATCCTCCCTAATCTGCTTAGCGCATTCCATCCTTGACTCCTCTTCTGTTCTTACCCCACACACTTCCCTCTAATACTAATTTTAAAAGACCCACGTCTTAAAACGTGGCCTATTAATCTATTCCTTCTCTTAGTCAACGTCCTCCATATTATTCGCTTTTCCACTATTCTGTTTAGAACTTCCTCGTTTGTGATTCTATCCACCCATCTGATTTTCAGCATTCTCCTATAGCACCACATTTCAAAGGCTTCTATTCTTTTCCTTTCCCCAACTCCTATCGTCCATGTTTCGTACGCCACGCTCTATACGAACATTTTTTGCAACGATTTCCTAATATTCACACTTACATTACCCGTAAGTAAATCCCTCTTTTTCGCGACAGCCTTCCTTACCTGTGCTATGGTTCTCTTTATGTCTACTATACTTCTACCATCCCTAGTTATTAAGCTTCCCAAGTAGCAGAATTCCTTAATTTCCGTCAAAATCTAACACCCTTTGTTATTTATTCCTCTGATTCCCATTCTACACTCCATTACCTTGGTTTGTTACATAAAACTATAAACCATGAAGACTCCTCAACCATCTTCTGGTAATACGTACAAAACACAAGAAGGATTCAACGGTATAAAAGTGATCTGTATGTAATGAAGACTTGGAGAGCGAAGGCTTTCCTGGAGAATTTATTCCAAAGACAATTCTCGGGTTTGCTTATACAACGTTTCGACAGCAAGCTCCACCATCGTCGTCAGGTATATAGAGAGTTTTCTGAACCGCGACAGCGGCTTTCAGCTCAGCAAAGCTTGGTATTCTCCAGTCTTAGCCATAAAACACACAAAAAAAGATCTAAAGACAAATACGCTCCAGAAGAAATGAGGAAGTAGACCAATGAGAACCCAGTACAGCTTTCTGGAGAAGGGAGCGCGCGGCCATGTATAAGTACAGTTGTCACGGTCTACCTGCCGACGATGGCGGAGCTTGCTGTCGAAACGTAGTATCAGACCAGAGAATTGTATTAGCTGATAGAATTAAGTTTCCGATCGCTAATGATTTTTTTAAAAAAAATCGTACGTTACTGTAAACTCTGTAACAAGTTATGTAAATAACAAATGCTTTAAGGAAATTTTGAGCAAGGCATCGATATAGTCAGAGAAGAACTTGCATAACTTGCAAGAAAGTACTCCAACTATAACGTGTAAAGAAAATCCATGAATATAATGGATGTAACTATATTTCAAAAGACAAACTGATCAAAAATTAAACTTAAAACTGATCATATAAAACGATTCACTATTACAGGATAAATAATTTATTTCATTACTACTTCATAAAAAAAGCCCCTGACCTACTTACAGCTTTTTTTACATTTTTCACCAACACCAGAATATTCCTTAATGGAATGCTTGTTCTTTGCTCTCGATCTCGGTTGTGGTGACGTTTCCATTTGATTTCTTGACCTGTTTGTTTCCGTCCATAGTTGGCACTTCTTTAGTCAGAAAAACTTTCTTTGGTTCATTTCTTGTTAAGTCTTGTGGCAATTTAGATTCACGATTTTATTTTCAGATCATCCGACTGACACAAAGTTATAAATCCAATGTTATCTTTCCCTTTTTAATTACGCTACGATTGTACTTCACGCGATGCACGTAGCTTGAACCTCATCGTGACTATGCTCTATATATTCACCGAGAATATAACTACGTCTTATTGTTAGTACAAATGCAAGCTCGAATTTACGATCACGTGATGCGCTATTTGTTGCAACATAGTGCACTGTTAATGCAGCACTGAGCGTTTTAATAACTACTTGATATATAACTGCCATATGAAATGTTGATTTCTGGCTGAAATACGGGAAAATAAAGTACGAGACTAGTGTTGTAGTAAATATATGCAAAGTGAATTTAAAAATTATCATAATAATTACTGTTCATTACGGAGGAAATATGTTTAGAAAAAAAGCAAGCTTGAAATAATATGATAAATTAATATATAAATTAGAATATTCTAGAAGCAATTAAATCTTTAATTTAGTAATTTGAAATAAGGCATTAACTTTCTAACAATAATCTCGGTCGGTAAACTTTGAAGAACTTTCATAAAAAACGAATTACATTTTTTTTGTTTCCGTTGTATGACAGGACAGTAGTTGTGATCGTTACAAATAGTATTGCATTTGAAATCAGTGGAGGGTGAAGATTCCTGCGAGGTATAATTCACCCCATGGAAATGCGCTCTTTCATGCAGACTGTCTGACGCTCGCAACCTTTGGACATGAAAAGAAGTGAACTGATCTTGATGCAAAGAAGCGTGAACTGAAGAACAAAGCTCAATTTGTGGCAAAAAATAAACAAACAATGCCAAGTAGAAAGCCTCACGGAAATTGCTTGGCTGAAATAATAAATAATATAGTTATTTATTTTACTTCATTTTCGTTGTTCACTTCACACTGTCATACATATTCTATGCAACAATGCACTGTTGGGAAAATAAATAAATTATTAACTATCCCCACTGCTAGATTAAAATGTCATATTAATGACTGAGGCTTTTTACCTGTATACGAATATAGAATGTTTCGGCATTGACTGGCGTTATGTTCTATTTGAAGAATTTAAACATACCTTTTATTCAGTCACAAAAAACTTTACTGTTAATAATGTATATCGACATAGATTGTCACATGCATTATATATGAACAACCAGATAAACACAATAAAATAACTACGTAATCACATGTCAATTAATAAGTTTTAGGTCTAACAATTTTTTAAATTAAAAAGTAACATGTCATTACTGAGTTGTTTTTCTGGTTATTATTTGGTTGTATATTGCATAGAACAATCAATATCGAAAGGTGTCGACGCATTAAATACAATAAAGTGTTTTTGGAACTGAATAGAAGTTTTCTGTTTCAACTCTTCTCGTGAATCTTTCATTTTCTTAAATTACATTATCGAAAAATTTCAATCTCTGCCTTCTTCACTAAAATGAATCCATATAAAAAATAGAGTTTGAAAACGATACTTTCATGTGCGGACTTCAAGGTAAGGTGTTTATAAAAGATAATGGCGAACCATTAAATAGAATAAATTCATTAAATTAAAGTGAGCTTGGAAACAACTGATTCAAAAATGTTCTTTTCAAAGAAATTTACGTTATGCTAAGGTTACAACCAAAAAATCAACATATTTATTCATTCCATTATTCCTCTTTTAAATAAATATAACAATTAGGACCCATAATCATATGCATTAACATAACATGATCGAAAAACTACAGAATTTATAAACAAAATAGCAGTAATAAAAAACATTATTAAATAAGTATTAATAGTTTTGTAATTCAGAAAAATTATAATTCTTGATAAGAAATTTATTATACTATTCATATTTCGTCTAAAATTAGGACCTTGGCAGGTACTCAATTGAGTCAATAGGAGAACTTTAAAAAACTGGTAAATTATGTACATTTTGTTGTCATGGTGTAGGACTTACAGGGTAAGAAAGGTAACTTTCAAACTGAACATAGTAACGTGTGGGACACTTAGGCAATTAGGGACCAAAAGGACAGGAAATGTCAAAAAATTGAACCACAAATTACCATGACGTCGAATCCGCTCAACACCACTTGTCCCTGTGGTGGGTCCATGAGTACGAATAAACAAGGGATAACGTCTTCTGCATGCTGTCTGTGTGTTTACTTTTAACTTTGAGCGATTGGAACTTACAAGGGTATTTATATGTCGATCACTATCTATAAAGCACAGGGGTGTCGAATGAATTCCCCTTAATTTATTTCTCCAGAAGTTTAAAAATATTGTTTGCAATTAAGTTTACAGGCTAAACAACGTCACGTTGTTTCCGTATATGCTACTAGTAATTTTAAATCTCTATAAGTAACATTACAAATGATTAACACTATATATGAAATTTTTTTTATTTATGTCTAACATAATATCAACTGGGGGCAATCAGATAGTTAAAAATGTAAGCGTTCGTGAGGTTTTATTAACATTTCTTCTCTATATAACAGAAGTTGTGGACAAAACTACCAAACGCTTATTTTTCGGCTTAAATGCTGATAAATCGGCTTGGAGCACATACTGTATTTTGCGAAAGCAGAGTTGGTAATAAGCGCCCTGCAGGTGTGAATGCAGCCCGAATAGCCCATCATTTGCAAGCAAGTCTCAACTTCAAGCAACGAATTAGCGAAAGCTCAACCCTCTGCTTCTCTAGAAACCTGCAAATGCAAATGCGTCTAAGACAACCTAGCACAAAGGATATCTTTACCACATTCATCGTATTGTAATGCTGTAATGGGGGTTTCATTTCACCAGATCTTCAAACTGGCCTGTTACCTTGCTTTTATCAATAAATGGTTTGTTCTCATAGTCCACTGGCGACATAGATACCGCAAATGATCTGGACACATATCATATCATTCAAACCTCATTAAAACGAAACCGGGACATGAAAGTGATTCGTCAATTTACTGTTCCCATACGCTTGTGGTGACATTGATGGATTCTATTTGCAAGCTATTAGTGTTAACATTGATTAGAAACCACAGGTGCATTAATGATGTAGACATGTGTATTACTGTTCCATCTTTTATCACTCAGTTTCATCAATATAACATTTTCCAACAAGAATTTATTTCCTGACGGGTTACACAAAAGCAATTATCTTTAGAATACCAGTTACGAATAATGGAAATGGTTTCCTATCAAATTTTTGAACTTTGGAGTTATCTTAATAAAATTCCTGGATATGAAATTACGATAATATCTCTCACTTTAATTCTGTGAAGAACTATCAACAATTTATAATTGTTTAATTTACATTTTATAGGACATACGCCAAAAATAATACAGTATAACTCTAGCTTGTATAAAAAAATCTATGGAATCCACTATACTTGTCCAAAGTAAGTTTTTAAAATATTTGGCTTCGAAAATAACTGTCTTACATTAATTATTCAATTCATATTGCATATATTTTAAAACCGCAATACAAAATATGAAATTATTATTATTACTCATAAATAATTTTATATTGCCTGAAAGTCTCTTCAGTTATTTGTTGGTAAAAGAAAAATCCGTTTTTACAAGGATGGTTTAATAAGTATGGTCTCTTGTATATTTCTTATTAAGTCAATCATCTGAAAGTTTTGAATTTGGCACGATTCGTCAAACATTCTTCTCCAATCCACTGCAGTGACAAGTTTATAAATCAACAGGTGGCAACACTGCACCCTCTTTCAAAATGACTGACATTAACGTACGTATTATAAAGCATTCTGTTAGTGACTTCTTAAATACGGAAGGTGAAACACCCATTCCCATTCATGAAAGGATGAAAAATGGTGACGAAACAGTAGTCAGCACTGTTCGACGATGGATTCGTCGCTGTAACGAAGCTAAAGGGCAAATACCATTGGCTGATGAAAAGCGAAGCGGCAGGTCGTTTACTGCAGAGACTCCACACAAACATTCAGCGAGTCGATGAACTCATTCGAGACGACCGCCGGGTGACAACTAACGAATTAACTCTCACACTCTCCATCAGTAAATGCTGATGTGTTGACAAGAACAACTGTGGATGTTCTTCTTTTGCATGGAAATGCAAGACCAAACACCAGAAAGATTGTGAAAATTCGATGGGAAGTCCTGGATCATCCACCGTACAGTTCATCTGTTCGGGACATTAAAGGAAGCTCATCGTATGAATCACTTTGAAGAAGATGTGGCCGTGAGTGTTTCCGTGCGTCCATGACTTAGGAATCAAGACCACGCTTTTATCACTGCCTTGTTAAAAGGTGGATAAAAAGTGGAAAATGACGGAATCTATAATGAAAAGTGAAAAATTGGTCATTAATATTGTGAGTTTATGCTGTGTAAATTGTATTTGATTGTCTTCACAAATATAAGATAAGAATATAGAAGGCATTACTTATTTACACCATCCTCATATTAGTTCTGTGTGTTTTCGTCCTGCGCCAAGTTATTGAGAAGAAATGATTGAAATAAAATACGATGCACCATGAAAGTAGTCCGTGGTCGAAAGTTCCGTCTTCTATGATTTCCTTGACTTCCTATTCCAAATATCACCACTTAATCACTACCCATTTTCTAAAAATTATTATTTTCTTGTGAATTGAATGTTAAGAATGAGTTTACATGTACGGATATTTGTGGGCATCGTGATTTTCTTTCTTTAACTTAGTAGTTCTCGTTATTTTTGCAGAGGATGGCGCCAAAGGAAAGGGATGAGAGCTACTACGTAGCAGTGTACGCTCTGGTGTCTCTGTTGCTGGTCATGCTGATAGTCTTGCTGCTGTACGTCGCCTGCTCCAGGAGGTATCGTCTCAACTGGTTCGAGAAGAACCTCCTGGAAGCCGCCGAAACTGCAAACTTCACCAACAGGTAAAGCTTCCAAATATTTACCTCATTGTTTCATAGCACCTTGACTGATCCAGTGTCTTCAGATCATGAAAATCTTTCTTAGATTACTATTTCATTGTTGCAAATGATATTTTAGGAACATTAATTATTACGGTACTTATTCGGAAGGGTGAGAGTAAAAGGAGACCGAAAGTCATAATATATATATATATATATATATAGTACCTCCTTACATTTTGAACCTATCTTGGGAATGCAACTCAACAAGGAAATATGACTATGATTCAAATTTCGTCAGCAATTTTTAAATTATAATTGAGTATCAACTTCCAAACTGGGTAGGCTAGCCAAACGTTCGGGATTAAACGGAATAGTTCTTGGTTTTTAGTGCTGTCCGTGGAGGGTTTTTAAAATTTTTGGGCTTTATATTCGACATGGCGTTCATAAAATTCTCTTACGACCGGTCGTACATCTCTCAGCCGAACTTGGTGCGAAAAAGTAGACAACTTCAATACTCACTGTTGTGGATAACCAGTTAGGATCAATTTGAATGTTGCGATAGTATTTTTCTTGGATAAATTTACGAACTGAAATTTATTGGACTGATTTAGAGAGACTGCAACAAGTTGATAATGAAATTGTAAAATATTTCAGTACACATTGCTGAACTGTTTGGTGAACGAACATTGTTGAAGTCAACCAGAGGTTAGTTAGTTAAGAAAAAGTATCAGAAAAGTGGAAAGTATTTTGTGGATGTTTCAAACTACAAATATTTCATGTTGCAATATTTATAAAATGGTTAAGTTTACGATTACTTTGTCTTTTTCTTCACTTATGGGGAACACATTTGGTCTGCAGAAAAGGGTTAGACTTCAGTATCTACAGTTTAACATCTGCTAAATCTTTTGTGAATTCTTTGATGTAATTAAAACAAACAAACCATTTATTAAAAAGGCATATCTTGTAAAATATGTAAGTGAATATATAAAGTTTAATGTTTCATTAGATGTTAAGACTTTTAAGGAAGGACTAAAATATATCCTGGTTTGGAGGCAAAAAATATGGTAAGCCTAAAAGTGGGTGGGTTTGATGTGCAGAAGGAAAATCAAAAGTCGTTTACTAAAACACTTGACCAAAGCGAAGGCTCTTGGTCTCTACATTCCTGGTATCAATTCTATACACCTAACTTACTTTTTTTAGTGCTGTCTTCTAAATTACATCTACCGTACCTGTACCTTCTTGTCTTGACAATCATAAACCCCATTTATTGTCCAGGATGAACCAAATTCGTAAGGTCCATCACTCCAGATCTGACAAATGCTGAGCACTTTGCCTCTTTTGTGTCACTTTCTTCCCAATTGATAAACCGGTTCAAAGCCAACATCGGAAGACGCGTATCCCATTTCTATAAAAACAATTCATAATGTTAGATGAAACCCAGGAAGGACATAGGTTTTCTGATTGTCAAAATGATGCAACATTTTGTTTATTAATAGTTATTTCTACTTATAATATCATCGTTGAGAAATAATTGAATTATATATTGAAAGGTATGAGAGAAAATGGAAGACGATGTTAATCAGCATTGCTTTAGTTACATTTTAATCCTTATGAGGAATATAATATATTGACTAGATTCTAGGCAGCAAGAAAATAATGTAGTGCCTCTTGAGTCTTCAATTATGGGCACTTTTGTCCAATAAGCTCAATGCTAGATAATTGGGTGAATTTCTTGCTTTGATAGGTATCTTAACGCTATTTCTTCTTTGACAAAATAAACGTCGAGGTCAAGACGCATTTCTTATGTAGTATGGTTCGTTGAGGATGGCTCGAAGGATTTTTCTATTGTGGCTAAATTATTGGACGACGATGTTCCCCAGATGTTTATTCCATATATCCATATCGGCCTGAAGATTACCTTATAGATGAAAGGTTATTTGTGGAAGGAAAATTGGGAATGTCTGCCGAGAAACCAGTATAATATAAAAGCTCCAATGGTCAGTACATTCCCTGATACTATGCCAACGTTCTTTTCTTTTACTTAAATATTTTACTAGTGTCTTATTTATCTTCTAGAAAGCAGCTTCTTATTCCCCAAGGTTTACAATCCAGCCGTATCTACCAAGAACCTCGGAAATTTTCAGCTGTGTGTACATTGACTCAGTCATTTCAACAAATAGTGCCACGAATTTTTTTCGATAAAATTAGAAGTTTGAACTATATTCTCCATAAGTTCGTGTAACTTAGGACTCCGACAACGTTCAAAAAATTATCAGAACATTAAAATATTATTAATTGTAATTTCCTTTACATAAGTATATGCCAATATTTTAACTGTCTGCGTGCCTGGCGTTGCTTTTTGATAATATCATTTAAAAGACGCAATATGGAATCTACATATGATGATTATAATCAACTTTTCTCCAAATGTAATCAAATAAACTCCCAACACGTTTGATTTATCTTGATTCTCAATAACTCACTTAAGTGAAAGTTTTTGAAAAAGGATACGTAATTTTTCGTATGATCATACATTAATTGAACAGCTATATTCCGTTGGATTGTATTATATCACTTTAAACATAAAAACTTACGTATTTCTTCACACAAACGTAATATTTTAATACATACCAACTCTTATTAATTTCTGGAGTATTGCAAGATATGTGTAATTTCAATTAAATCGAAACGTTTCTGTTTTCGTTCATTAATTATGCCATTATAAATTGTAGTATTTGAGTAGTGCCGTCACAGACCCAAGCGCGCAAATAGTTTTAACATCAGCTAATTAACTAAAATTTATTACACCTTCAGGCTAGTAGATTCTCACCATTACAAATTTTTCTCCGGCTTTTTAAGAAAGTGTATACCAAGTTTTGTAGCAATTTGTTCATTCATTTAAATTGATACGACTACTATACAAATAACCATCCTTTTTAATTATATAGAAGTTACAAACTGTAAGGCATGATATTAATGGAACTATTATTTATAACAAAGCTGTATATCTTCTTTTAGTATTCTTGTTTAAACGCTTTTTCGTAAATAAAGTTATTCGTAAATGTAACATTGAATTAGCTTAAATTCAGGTTGGTAATGTCTTGATAGCAATAGTAACAAGCTAATTAAAAATAAATGCCCACTTTCTAATGAGAACCTATATACTTTTTAACAGAAAAACGCAGGCTCCTACAAAAGCAATCTTTATTGAAAATAATGTTGACAGCTTTTTTTAATTCATTCATATTATTTGGGAACGTTTATATATTAATATACTTAGTATTCTAGAACACTCTAAGGTTCCCTGTTAGATCTCTGGTCCGATCTTCTAATTTCCATTTCATATCCATTTGGAAGAGCTTCTATTGGAAGTTTGGTGATTTAAATATAAAATGTCAGTTCCGCAGTAAATATTGAAAAGTAATATCTGACTTTTTCATTCTTTGTGTATTAATTAAAATATTTAATACGTTTAAATATAAGAAAAATAGAAAATCGGTAAATTCTCTCATATATATTAACTTCTTTTATGGAAAGCAGCAAGATTTGAATTAAAAATGGGCTTTCCAAGTGACGTTTTATAAATCAGATTCATGGTGAATTTAATTTGGATTAACTGAGCCGATAGTCAAGTTTCGATCTCAGGGTTACGCAAACAAGCCACGAGCTCAAGCATTCCAGAGTACCCTATTTGCGGGACCGTGAAACACGCGCGAACCACTCAAAGGATAAATTACCATGGAGCAGATAGAGAGTCAGCGTTCTCGTAACCATTGTAAGGAACATTATCCTATAAGATAAATTCAACGTTTTATAAATTATCTCTGCACTTTTATAAAATAATTTGTTAAAATTTTGATTGATATTCTTTGGAATACTTGAGTACATTTCACGAAAATCGTATCTGAGAAACGTTATGATGAACTGTGTAAAATAAAACAAAACAACTGAAATGCGAGACAGTAATCCATATTTCAGAAAGAGAAGTTGTTTTAAGTCCTCGATGGTCTATATATTAACATTATGAACGCTGTTAGTTTACATGACGCTGTTGTCAATGCAAAATCAGAAAAACTCTATACTATCAAGAAATCGGCAACAGCAACAATATATCCGCTATATACTTTTTTCCTAAATTTTTTTCTTCAGAAATAATCTTTCGTGTGAAGCGATTCTGAAACCTATGGCAACTTTTCTTTGCCTTTCTGAGAAAATTTAGAAAAATTGAGTAAATCTTCCTGTTTTTCTAAAATAAAAGACTGAAGCTTTAAAATCCATCTTTCTTTGGCCTTTTCATTTGTCGTTGTGATGTTCTTTAGATTTCGCTTATTTATTCATTTTCCATTCTCTGAATGGAATATTTCTCTTCGCTGATATGCTTCCACATTAATATTTTAATATCTTAATGTGTATTGTTATGATTAACACAAACTTCGCTTAGCGTTGTTTTTTTAGTATCAAACATTTCATTTTGTTAAAAATCTTTTACGTCTATAATTTCCTTTTACGTCTCTCTCTCTACATATTGATATAATTCATATGTACAAGATATAAAATTGAATCTTTGACTGTATTAAATTAAGTATGCAAGGGAACTCTGAGTCTTCTTTGTCTTTCCTTTTTTCACGACAATTTGGCTATTTTCTTTTTTCCTCATAAGAAATGTCTAACATAACGAAATGATAAGTTCCTTGTTATTGGGTAAACATTTTCTAAATTTCCTTACATAAATAAAAAGTACTAGCACAGTTTATGGTGCACTTAAATCCAAATTGGATTAGAGTACATACGTCCATTGTATGAACTCAGCTTCAATGCAATTAATGGATCACAATTTCTAAATCTGACTATAGAACGGTATTTATTTCAATACTAGCTGGGACACTGGCGTTGCTCGTGCATTAATTTATGTTAATCATGCGAATTATTCAGTTCTACATTAATCTCTTGGTGAACAGGTAATTTAAACGGCATCGTCAGACTCACTTTTTTAACCTATACCTATAACGGACGAATGTTAATTTCAACATAACCAATATGACGACTCACATATTCAGGAAATTTAATGGTACTTTAAAGAAACACTTCCTTCAAAAATATAAAAAACGGGTACATTTAGTACTATGCACCTTTAAAAAGGCTAAAATAATCCCGATACCCTAAGATAGTTCCCGGTTTCATAATAGTGTGAAATATCCTCGAGAACTTATATTTTTAGAGATGTTTCTCCATCTCGTGTTTGTTTCTGGTCGCTAAGTAACATATGAACGAATTTTAGTAAAAATTGCTCCACGCACTTAACATTGTACGCGTAACTTTCTTTTAAAGCCTTCTATCCTCTTTCCTAGGTTCCAAAATAAGCTCGGTGACTTCCAGAACCACTGCAATTGCGTTACTTTTATGAAAGATCCCTCCACCCCCGCCACTAAGGGTGGTCTTCTCTCACGCCGAAAGGGGGTGGAAATTTATATAAAGACAAAATTGACAAAAACACTATTAATTTCATTGACCCCGACAAAATTATTCGATGACAATATTTATCAATGTTTTTAAATTTTAAACCTCGTTTTGCTTAATTCTGAGTCGTTAGGAACGTAAATACAAAACTGGTTCACGAGTTTATATTTCTATGCGAAACATACGAACGTACCAATAGCCAATCTTTTCTTTAGGAGATTATAATAAAATGTAAGAATTATACTCAACCGGGAATAATTAAGAGAGAGAAAGAGAAAGTTAGGAAAATGAAACGTTTGATATTTAAACAATTAATATTATCAATAATAAAAAATTACGAGTATAACGTAGTTCAAATATTACTTCAATATGAACCTTATTTGTAAGTCTTCAATAAGGTAAAATCATTTTCCTTATCCTGTAATCGTTCATAAAGCGGGAAGCACGGTAAAACGTCGTTGAGATAGAATTTCCTTTTTCAGTTTTAGCGTCTATCTTCCCTCTAATGCTAATTTTACAAGACCCTCATATCTCAAAACGTGGCCTACTAATTTATCCCTTCTCTTGGTCAACGTTCTCCATATTGTTCGCTCATCCCCTATTCTGCTTAGAGCTTCCTCGTTAGTAACTCTATCCACCCATCTCATTTTCAGCACATTTCAAAGGCTTCTATTCTTTTCCTTTCTGCAACTCCTATCGTCCAGGTTTCGCGCCCATATAACGCCACACTCCATACAAACATTTTTAGCAATAATTTACTAATATTCACACTTATAAATTCTTCTTTTTTACGAAAGTCTTTCTTGCCTGTGCTATCCCACTCTTTGTGTCTACTATAATTCTAAAATCCCTTGTTAATATACTGTCAAATTAGTATAATTCCTTAACTTCCTTCAAAACACCCCTTCCCAACCTGACACCCTTTGTTATTCCACTGTTTCCCAAACTACACTCCATTACCTTGGTTTTCCCTCTATTAATCCTCATATTGAAATCTTTCTCCAGGATCACGTTTGTGCCATTTATTATGGTTTCCAAATCTTCTTCTGATTCCCTCAATACTACAGTACCATCAGCTAACCTTAGGGTCTTTATTTCTTCTCCTGTTATTTGATTTCCCTTTCCATGTTCATTTTGAACTTTCTTCATCGCCTGTTGTATACATAAACTAAACAGCATGGGAGACAAACTGCATCCTATTCTTACTCCTTTCCTGATTTCTTATTTCTTTTCTTGCTCTTAACTTCTAATTACTGCTGACTCATCTGTAGAAGTTATGGATAACTTAATAAGTTAAGGATCCCTTTCCCGATATTTTATTCCTGCCATATTCAAAATCCTAAATTGTTTGTTCCAGTATTCTATTTGACGATCCATCCTTCTATATACTATTTTCGTTAATATTTTGCACGCTTGAGATACTAAAATAATACAACGGTGTTCTTCGAATCTATCAGTCCCAGTTCTCTTCGGTATAGGGATAATTCTGTTCTCCCTAAAATATTATTGTATTCTTGTGGTCTCGTAAATATTGCAAAATTTTCTGAACAGCAATGATATTGATTCTTCATCCCATGGTGATATCAACTCCGCTGAAATGTAATCAATTCCAGGCGCTTTACAATTACTCAGACCTGTCAGCGCCTTATCAAACGTCTACCTTAAAAGTTTGTCCCCCTAGTATACATTATCCACCTCCATTATTGACTGATCTAGATTTCCACCGTGATTCAAGTCTTCCAGATATTTCTTCCATCTTTCTGCCTCTTTTCGTTATCCAAAATTGTCTTCCCTTCCGCTCTCCTGACGTTCTTGGTAATATATTTCCTCTCTCCGAATGGTTATTTGATTTTCCTATAAGATGCGTTTATTTTCCCTTTCACAATGAAATCTTCAATCGTTTTGCATTTCTCTTGGGGCCAAGCCTCTTTGGCTGCTTTGCATTTCCTATCCATCTCATTCTTCAAGCCTCTTTACCATTTTCATCTGTCGCGTTTTTATATTTACGACTTTCAATAATCATTTATATTATTTCTTGTGTTATCCGTGCTTTCCTATTGGTTTAAGCTATTCTTCCTATCTTGACTACAAGGAACGTTATAGGCACGTACGGGTAATTAAATTTATGAATGAGCTGCACTCGTTGGTGCACTCTGACAACTGGTGTGTGACGCATTAAACCATCACTGAAGTAAATCAGCAAACTATTACCCTCTACGAGAAAACTGGAATGTCAGAGTTAGGAACCGCAGCAATAATTACAACATCACAGTTTTTTATGCATCAAAATATCTGAATAAAAGCGAAATAAATAACAATGGAGAGTACGAAATTCTTCACATCCTTCAAAGCATTCTCGAACGTTTACGGCTACATATGATCGTAAAGGCTTGCGGTTTCTGCAGTCTCGATCGTCTAGAGGACCATAAAACCTTTCAACGTGCGTAAGTTATGAGATATTTGTCTTCACTACCCACTACTTGGAACAATCTCTCTATTGTACACTCCATTAAAGCTGAAGAACCACTAGTACCTTGCCATATTAACACTGTAACCACTGCTAAGTGGTGAATCGCACCAAAGACAATCTACAAAAAGTACTCGATTAAAATATTGGAAGTGTGATAACAGGAAAACCACATAAGTATCCGTATCAGATTACTAAACTAAGTTATGAGGACTTGGTTTCTTCACTTTGTCAGCAGCGATAATTCATCTACAAAACCTGATTTGATCAATTTAGCTGCTCCAATCCTCACGAGGTAAAGAATCTGTCATCTAGAAGTCATAAAGATTTTTTTCAGAGTTTTTCAATAATGATGAAACTGTGGAAAATTCTGTTGAGTCTTCAATTTTTGGCTAAAAGGCTACATTTTGGTGATTCTGAAATAGGCAAATCCCGTTTAATAGCATAGGAAGAGAATTGAAATGTAGGCATGTGGAAGGTAGAGCAAGGTAGTCAAGGGTTGAATAGTGACCCTGTGCTGCAGTTTAAGGATCATACCCGTTGTTGCACTAAAATAAATACAGGAAAAACTCTAGAAAATCTGCTTCTGGTAGGTTAGACTATTGGGTACTATTCTCACGCCCATCCGAATGACGGGAGACGAGTTTTCCGTGGGATCACAGCTTCCACTTCTCCGTGTCTCCACTAGTTTTAGGAGGCAGTTGACCAATGGGATCAGTGAACATCTCTAACCGTATGTCCAAGGTCTTCGACCCCAGTACACACACCCACACACCTCCTTAAGTAGATGAAGGTGCCTCGACAATTGAGAATCTTGAAATAACTGGACAGTGTACGAGTAATTGCTAACGCAGTCGGTGATCCCCGCAGTCACTCTGGGAGAAATGTCTGCGCGAGAAAACTCCCACGGGCGTCAACCGTGGAGGCGTCCAGTGAAGATGAGACTAGAAAAGAGTGGAAGTAGGATGCGAAATTTTGTGTCAACAACAGCACACAGGATAAAAAAGTTTCTCCTCTCAGAAGTTATATTTCAGCTTATTTGTGGATTTTATTCGCTTTATAGAAACCCGTTTTAACGGGTTTTCTGGGAAGCAGTAAAGACTACCTTAATTAGCCAACCACTATTTGAAATTATTAAAACTTCTGCAGAAATTAAACATTTCTACGGGTACAAAACAGTGTCTGTCAACAGACGATAAGATCGTATAGAAGAAGAGGCAAAAAACATTAAATAAAATATACTTAAACAATTAATTATAATTAACGCGTTAAAGAAAAAGACATACCTAAACAGTAACAAAGGTGTACATAGAATTCAAAGCTTTATGCCTAAAGCTAATTAAAGAATGTTTTCATTCCCGTATGACGAACAAGCGCCCAGCTTGTATTTTATTAATTAGGTTTTTCCATCCATTAGCATGAAACTCGCACCTAATTAAGTTCATTTAATAAAACCCGATATACAGGGAGCTCGAAAAAAGTCAGCATACAAACTTTCAGTAGTTGTAGAGGGGACTAAGAGTATCACGCTGGGAATGGGAATCTACATCAGGTAGCTTACAGTCTGACATCTTCCCTAACTATCAACCCAAACTGACGGGTCGATGCATAGCTGAAGAGAAATAGCTAGTCGTGTCACGACACCACCATACGTGACACGCCGCACGGAAGAGGGGGGAGGAAACTCCCGGGATCAGGGAGGACTGTTTTTCATTACAGACCCTTGCCGTAAGGAACAAGGATCTGGGGAACAAAATTAGAAGCAAATGCCACAGGGCAGTGAATTCCATGAAAAGTAGGGGTTTTTTTTGTTAAAAGGGTACATGAGGGTGATCCTGAAACAGGCAACTCACCTTGATAGCATAGGAAGGGAATTGAAAAGGGGGGATGCGGAAGGTAGAGAAAGGTAGCCAAGGGTTGACTAGGGCTCGCAGGCTATAGTTTTAGGATTTCAAAGAAACATCAAAATAGTACATGGAGTGATTGCGAGCTGTCTGCGAATTATAACAAGCACCGTGTAAATTCCCAGAAGACAAAGTAGCCTACCGTTTGGAAGCACACGTTTAAAATTACGACTAACAGCGTCGTTGAATTCCTAGTGGAACGCATGGATGTATAAGAAACAGCCTCATGTGAAATGCAACTTTACGAGTCGCAAAAAATATGAAACTGATGTCTACACCTATTATCATTGTACCGAAGTACAAATTGAACTCTTTGAATGTGTTATAGGAAATTCATCCTGTGGTCTATATTTTTAACAGAGAAGGATATTGCTTTGAATGACACACGTATTTAGTGATAATATCGTGAGAAACGTAATACAACATAATGTAATATATATGTTTTGCATATGAAATCGATTGTGTAGAGTATAGAATCAAAGATGGGTTTCATATTTAAACGGAGAAGAGAAATAAAAATCAAACATTCTTGCAGTAGTTAATAAAATAGTATAGTGTTTGCCAGTTAACGGTTCACAAATGCGACTTAAATATGTATGGAGATGATTGAATCTGTAAAACTAGTGAAGACATAAGCTACAATAACATTGAAAATTAAGTAAAACAATTGTTTCTATTCGTATTTGTACACCAATTTCTAGTTAACGAGGCTCAATGACTGCCGTACTTGTAACGTACGTAGTGTATAGAAAAATGTACCCAGTGGTCATCGTCCGTGTTATTTTATTGAGAATAGGCAGTAGTTTACTTTAACAAGAACCTTTATTACGGCAACTAGGTCAGGCACACCCTAACCCACTCTACCATCATGTCCGCAGACCACATCCTCATTAATCCTCCATAAATCAGTTCTCTACCTGTCAATCCTCACCCACATAAGTCGTATGCCCCTCAGGTACTCGTAAAATAAATAAACATAACAAATTCCCCTAAAGTAGGTTAATTAAATGAATTAACCTATCTTCACGTTATCATGTTAATTATATACCTTTTTAATATTGTATATACAGTATCGTTATCGTCCAAACTGATATTCTGTACGATAAAAGTTTTTAAAAAAATAATAATATTAAAAAAAAAATTTAAAACGGCAACTAGGTAGCGTAAAATCAATTTTGAAAACATAGAAGCAAGGAAACATGTTTACTTCAAGATATGTTGTTCGTCAATAAAATCGTAAAAGTTGAAGCTTCTGACTTCTCGTAATGTTTTGAAGGCTTCTCAACGTAGCACGTTCCGTAGCCATTCAAATACAGTGTGAATACAAGCTAGAATGTAATGGGGAAGAAACGTTGTCCACCTTTTTTTGTATTTTACTCAACCGTACTCAACCTCAGCTGTATCCTCTGTTATTTCTCCCCCTTGCAAATACGAAGCATTTCAAAAGAAAATAATATTTACAAAAGTATTTTGCTTTCCCACAAAATGGACATATTAACTATTATTAAGGTTTAACAACCAAAATTACACAAATTTGTAATTATTCAATTGTATTGGCTGCTTTAGAAATATATATATACAACAGTAACTCACATACTTTAAACGCATCATTACTAATCTTCTCGTGGAATTTTTATGACGGTTGATTTTCGTGATCACAGTCGAAGATTCTCGTGCTGCGAAATGTTTCCTGGAGAAAGAAAAAATCATGAAACAAAAACTTTTTAAGGGTGAAGCAATATCATCCGTGTCTTGAAAAACAAAACTTTCGGGCTAATAGAGAAGTAAATAAAGATACAGCCAGAAGGCTTTTATAATTGCAATCCAGTGCCGGGATTTTCGTTAAGAGGAAACATTGCTACTCAGAGCTCCTTATGAAGATTAGAAATAATTAAAGATTCTGTTGCTACGAAACTGCAGAGTAATAGATGAAAGGAGCTGCACCTCCCTCCCCCCCTGCGAAAACAGTACCAAGAAAGCTGCTTTAAGAAGATTTACTTCGAAAGGCAGTAATTATATAAAACATCAGAAAACCTGTTTCATATCAGACAAATTACATCAATACTTTTTCTGATTAATGTATTTTATTCTGAAGAAGAAAATTCTGAAACTATTTATAAAACTTAAAAAATTATCACTTTATAAAAACATGTATGTTTTTGTCGATGTATGTTCCGCATATAATGTAAACTCACCTTCCTCATAACCCAAAAACAAACATTGTGAAGGGTGGATTGAGGTGAAATTTATAAAATGTACGATAATGGCCGTTATTAGCACCGAATAATTAATTTTCTGTATCAACGAAATTGAAATCATATTTTCCTGTGGTATTTGTGTACAATTTTGAGCCCCTTTAAACAACACCTTTTTTGATGCTGAATCCGGTGTCCAGTTTTTGTTCATTAAAGTATCCAAAACTATAGTAACAATTAAACAATAATTTGTAAACATTACATTAAGTCGATTTTAATCAAAACATATATATCATCGTTTATATGAATAAATATGACCATTAATAGACAAACATTAAAAAGAGTACATTACTGAAAAGATTTAGCCGTGCCGGAACTTCAGATGCGAGCTTAGCATCTTTCTCCAACGGCTAAAACCTGAAGACTGTGATTTGAACATGCCACGATCAGAGATAAAACAATGACGACCAAAGAATTTAAAATAATACATATAGTAACTTATGAAGATTGTCAGTGATACGCTTAACATTCACAATATTACGTTATTTTTATTTTGTTACATTTCACAATTTAATATTTTACGAAAAGGTGGGTCCCTGCCTAAAATAGAAGTGTTGTCAAAATTGAAACAATCATTCAGATACATCCTATAATTGCAGACCGACCTCCTGTGGTGTAGTGGTTAGCGTCGCTGCCTCGCTGCCCGGGTACGATCCTCGCTCGGACTTAGCCGTTGTGTTGTTTAAGAAACCATCCTCTGATACCCTTACTAAGATCTAAGTTCCCCGTAATTGAATACAGCGGCTAATGACCTTAGATGTTAGTGCTATTTTAAACATAAAATTAAAGAATAAAAAACACATGGGGATACGATTGTGTTTACAAGTAGACAGTTTTTTTATTCGTAGCACTTTGGACAATAATGATTCAGTACATACAATATTAAAATAAAGAATGCAAAATTAAAATTTAGTATATAATTTACATGTTGACATGGAGGTAGGTTAATCCATTTAATTAACCTACTTTAGGTGATGAGTTATCTGTGTGAGTACCTGAGAGGCATACGACGTGGGTGGGTGAGGGTTGACATGCAGTGAACTGATTTTTGGAGGATATATGAAGATGTGGTCTGCGGGTTAGGGTGTGCCTGAATGATCAGGGGGAAGTATGAGGTCGATTGGGAGTTTTCTTTTGAGGTGACGGATCATGGAGGTGGAGGAGGATTGTCATGGAATTGTTGGATCGTGGGTTTGGGTGGTTGAGGGCGCTTTTAATTAGGGAGGTTATGGATTTCGTTTGCGAAAAAGATTGAGCTAATTTTTGGATGTTGTGGGATATCGTGGGAGAAGATGTTGTATAGGAAGGGGGGAATGCCCGCCGAGATTGAGTGTGGTTGGGAGAGGTAGTTATTTTTTTGATAGAGAAGGTTCTGTTAGAAAGATAGTTTAGGAGTATTCTGTAGTGGGTGTAATTTAGGAAGTCTTTAATTTTGGATAGTAGGGAAGGATGGTGGATTTCATCAAAATCTTTTTCAAGTCAATCAAGGTGGTGATGAGGGATTTGCGTTGTTCAATGGAGTTGTTTATAAGGTTAGAGAGATGGAGGCTGGAGTTTTTTGGGCGAAAAACGTATTGAGTTTCTGGAATCAAGGAGAGTTGATTTATTAGGTGGAGGAGTAGTAGTTTTTCGAACAATGTAGAAAGGAGACGTATTGGACGGTAATTCTCAGGGTGGGATTTTGGTTTGTTTGATTTAGGTTTCATTATTATGTTTTCGTGTTTCCATTCGGTTGGATAATTGATAGTTCTGAGGATGGCGTTGAAGATATAGATGCTTAGGTTATTGTTTTCTTGGGAAGATACGTTAGGTTGCGGTTGGTGATGAAGTCATGACCTGGGGTTGATATTTGGGGAGGGGTAAAGAGTTTTAAGAGGTGATAATTGTAGGGATTGTTGAAGTTTTGCTGCTATGGCCTGGTTGTCATACCTGTAGAAGCAGCTGTTGAGGGAGAATTGCTTGGTCAAAAATTGGGAGGGAGAGGTAAACCATTGATTGATTGTCTTTTTTTATTAGTCAGGTATTTTGTTTTTAGCCAAAGTGGTTTGTCGGTTGCGTTTAGTTGCTGAAGATAACTGTAATGAAGTAGACAGTTTAAAATTAAACACATTCTGTTTATTTCTTACAATCAAAGTTCTTCTCGTTTCACCAATATAACAGAAATCACAATTTACGCAATTAATTTTACACGCAATATTAGTAATACTAAACTTAGTGTGATCTTTGTACCCGTTCATTAAATCAGAACTATATTTTAAATTAAAAATTTCTAAAATATTTAATTTCTTAAATGAATGGCTTTTTTTCGGATATGCGTTTTTCCGTTGTATTTACGTATCAGAATTTAATTTGCTGATTAGAAATTTTTTAGCTACATTTATCCCACATTTAGCAGAAGATGATAATTTGACTATTGTTCAAGTGAATAAGACATTGTATTTTCCCAGTCAAGCTAAGTTTAAGAAATATCTAATTGTGGCGGAGGCTGAAAGCTCACTGTATCATTATATAAGGTAATTAGGTAACTAGAGATGTGTCTCCCAACAGTTATATGACGTTTAGAGTATTCAGATTATGAGGCAGTGATAGAAAAGTATGAACTGTGTCACGGAAGGATAAGTAGCGGAAAACTTTTCCGAGACGAGCAGCAAGTTAGATAAGGAAATTTAACAGGATGTTTTATCAAATTAGTTCGGACAAGTCTGAAAAAAATTTAGGGTGTTGATGAAGTTTTGAACTTGAACAAATCATGTTTTTAAGTGGGAAAGCGTAGATGACAATAAATTACATAACATTTGTCTGAGCAACTACGGAAATTTCACTTAGCTTGTCCTAATTAGAGTGAAACTGTTAATCTCGGAACCCCATGCAGCACGCTTTTCCTTCCTTATCGCTACCAGTCCAATTAATTTACATAACTTCGTGCTCTTCTTCTTCATTACTCAGTGAACACGTTTGTTATATAAAGGCTTGACTTAGTTGACTTAACAAATCAATTCTGTTAGAAATTCATTAATATTTATTTAATTAATTTGAAAAACAAATTCTTATTTATTTTCAAACAGTAATTTCCAACTCGAAATTTAAAAAGCATGTCAAAAAAATAAAGTATATATTCACATAAATTCTAAGTAATGTCTTTACAGTTTTCGACAGCGTATTTAGTGGCATATAGAAAACACAATTACTGTACAAATGAGTGCTATATTCGAAACATACAGTCGCGTGATTGAATTCAACGGATAAAATACATCATACTGCGACACATCATCATATAATTTCTCGTAAAATGCACCTACTAATTTTTCAAATTGTGTTTGGAAACGTGTAACTAAATATATTCAATGGTATTAAATATTGGTTTTCGTCCTCCATCACAAAGTATTTATTTCATACGTGTATATTTGTTTCGTATTTTAAAAGTAACATTTACGTCTCCCGTCACCAATAAAAAAATTACTTTCCAATGAATGTCATCACTACTCACTCGGAGCAGTAACACGATTATTCTAAGTCACGATCCAATTAACAACTTATATTTACTTTCATATCACAAGTAAACTTTCAGAGACGCACTTGAAATTCATTCGTGAGGATAAGAAAATAAGTCTTCTAATAGCTTCACAATATCTAGAGGAAAGCGGACTTAATGCGAAAGCTTTTGGAAGCAGGCATTTCACAAGTAAATTCTGAAGGAGGATTGAAAATTTTGGACCATTGAAAGTATAACAAATAATATTTAAAATATCTCAATAAAATTTAACACTACAATAAATAAAAAGACGGCCAATAAGTCAGCATACATATTGATTACTATTTATTCAAATACGACGTTTCGTCTCTCTTTTGGGTCTTCCTCAGACATAATAAAAACATAATATTACGAGAAACTAAATATTAATTCATGGAAGTAGTTAATAGACTCAGTGCATCTAAAATAGTTCATAAAATATTTTCCGAGTCTAAACTTAACACACAGTTAGTGATGACTGACGCGAAGGATCCTGGATGGATAGAAAATTATCGCTACGCCTTATCTGGAAAATCTAAACTACAACCTTCGAAGAATTTGCACACATCCAAAGGTAGCACTTCCCAGCTGTGCCAAATACTGTACACATTCGGAGAAACAGTAAAGAAACAATTACAAAATTCTTCTGTGTCAAACATCTTTAATCAGTCAGAAATTCACAAACAGTAAAAAGAGATATTTCGATATCAGCGTAGCCATTCTTTGTTATATTAACAGTGGGACTTTGGAAGGAAATCTCAGTTTTGAATTAATTGTTTTGTGAAATATTAATTAAACCTATTATCCCTTATTTAATGATTCTTAACTGCAACTTTTCAAATCCAACTTTCGTCACAGCATATAATTAGAGTAATTTCCATCAAATGCCTGGTATGACTTTTTAATAGTGTAGCAATCAATAAACTATTCAGAATCGAGGTAATAATAAATGTTTTCATTAAAAAATATTATTATAAAAGGTGGGAAATAATTCATAACAGACTATCTGTAAAAAAAGTATCACTAAACAGATTCGGTAAATAAATTGTTTATTTCGTCTAGAACTTGTGAAACACTCCTACTGACTGACCTCCACGTTTGAGTGAAGGAACTCGTCATAAAGTTTGTGCATTCATTAATCATTGCTAATGGAGCGTTTACTATTAACGCGCCGTTAAATGCGAGAACTGTCTAGTTGACGCAGATACAGACCTTAAATGCAACCCACGGCTGTATCCCCTGCTATAAACTCAAGTGTTGCTGACAAAGTGCTGATTCTATCAAATCATCAAAGCTCGTAAAAATATTTGCTAATACTAGAAAATAACAGTTCCTTGGAATAAGAACTGAAAACATTTTCAGAAACTAATTAAATTCGAGTCAGATAATTGTAATTACCCTATTTTATGGTAGAATGGTTCATTGACCTTATAGTTTTACGATTAATATTGATCGAATAACTCATCACACATATAATTTGGTATAATAAAGTTTTAATTAAAAATTCCACGAGGGACGGATGACAAAAGACCCACACCAGAATGATTTTTAAATTTACCTCTAATTGGCTTCAGCTAACATTAAATTAATTGGACTTCGATGACTAGAAGAGCTAATCTTGTAATTAGTTACGGTTAGCCTTAAAACGTTGTTTAATGAATCCTTTCGTACAATAATACACCTGAACATTGGAAGAGGACAGCAATTAGTTTCTTAGAATAAGCATAAATCTAATGTATATATTGTAAAGAGGTTGTTTGTAAATTGATAGACGAACTGCAACAAAACCAAAACGTGAATGGAATTTTAGTAGAAAAATGTGCAAATGAACTCTCACGTATGCGCGGCCAGGCCTATGACCACCGACAAGGCACAATGATATATTCCGCCATATTTAATAGCAGCCAATATGTCGACTATTGTTCTGCATTCTGTAACATCTTATTAAAGAGATTAAAGTCTAATTAATTCCTTTCAAAGCTAATATAAATAAACACACTGCTAATCAGGCGCCTAAATACTTGCTAATAAAATTATTGAGAAATTACAGATTGTCCAATTATCCAGTCAGTAAGAAATCGTCCAAATAGCCAAAGCATTTAATTTTACAATGACAAAATTGAACATCTGATTTTTTGATACTGATTGTTGTAGTTTTGGTAATCAATCCTAAGACTGGTCTGATAAACCCTCCATGCTAGCCTATCCTGCGCAAACCTTTTCATTTTTACATAGGCCAAATTTTAGCGTATTCCAACCTTTGCCTCCCTCTAATGCTAATTTTACCAAGATCTTGTCTCAAATCGTGGCCTATTAATTGATCCCTTCTCTTGTTCAAGATCCTCCAAATTGCACGTTCTTCCTCTATTCTGCTTAGAACCTCCTGGTGAGTTACCCTATCCACACATTTGATTTTCAGCATTCTCCTGTGGTACCACTTTTCGAAAGCTTCAATTCTATTTCTGTCTGCTATTCCTATCGTCCACTCCATACGAAAATTTTTAGCAATTATTTCCTAATATTCACACTTATATTACCCTAAGTAAATTATTTTTTTTAAGCCTTCCTTGCCTGTGCTATCCTACTCTTTATGTCTACTATACTTCCACCATCACTTGTTATTATACTGTCCAAGTAGTAGAATTCCTTAACTTCCTTCAAAACACCCCTTCCCAATCTGACACCCTTTGTTATTCCACTGTTTCCCCAAACTCCACTTCATTACCTTGGTTTTCCCTCTATTAATCCTCATATTGAACTCTTTCTCCAGGACCACGTTCATGGCATTTATTATGGTTTACAAGTCTTCTTCTGATTCCCTTAATACTACAGTATCATCAGCTAACCTTAGGATCTTTATTTCTTCTCTTTGCATTTGATTTCCCTTTCCATGTTCATTTTGAACTTTCTTCATCGCCTTTTCTATATAAGCTAAACAGCATGGGCGACAGACTGCATCCTCTTCTTGCTCCTTTCTTGATTTCTTATTACTTTTCTTGCTGTCAACTTCTAATTACTGCTGGCTTTCATCTGTGGAAGTTATGAATAACTAATAAGTTAGGGATACTTTTCCCGATATTTTAATCCTGCCATCTTCAAAATCCTAACTTGTTTGTTCTAGTATTCTATTGGACGTTCCTTCCTTCTATATACTATTTTAGTTAATATTTTGCACGCTTGAGATACTAAACTAAATGACCTGTGTAATTCGTATCTATAATCCCCAGTCTTCGTCGGTATAGAGATAATTAAGTTGTTCCTAAAATCTTCTGGTATGATTTCAAACTATCCTGAACATCCATGATGATCCTTCTTCGTCTGATGATCTTATCAACTCCGCTGAAATGTTATCTATTCCTGGCGCTTTGCCGTTTCTCAGATCTGTCAGCGCCTTGTCAAACTCCGACCTTAAAAATTTGTCCCACAACTCTTCATTATCCACCTCCTACTCCTCTTCTTCTATTACTGACTGATCTAGAGTTTCACCGTGAAACAGCTCTTCTAGATATTCCTTCTATCTTCCGTCTTTTTTTCATCTAGATTTGGTTTACGATATGTTTTCCTGATGTTCTCGCTAGTAGTGGTCTTCTCTCCTACTGTTTCTTTTATTTTTATATAAGCTGCGTCTATTTACCCTTTTACCATGAAATCCTCATCCATTTTGCATTACTCTTGGAGCCAAACCTCTTTGGCTGCTTTCCACTTCCTATTTATCTTATTCTTCTAGCGTCTGTACTGCTCTTTACCATTTTCATCTCTTGAGTTTTTATATTTACACCTGTTATCAATTATTATTTTTATTTCTTCTGTTATCTATGCTTTCCTAGGGGTCTAAGCTATTCTTCTTACTTTTTCGTCGTTTGTTTTAGTCATTTCTTCCTTAATTAGTGTCCATTTGTATTATATATAGCTTCTTACAACTGTCTGTATTAATCTGTTCTTGATTTCTTCTTTGAAACTTTGAAGCACCTCCTATTGTTCCAGTTTTTCTATTTTCCATTTCTTTGTTTAATTTCCTTTCTTGAGTTTCTTCATTTTCAGTCCGAATTTCATTATTATGCTCAGTTCATATCTGCTTCTGGGTAGTCCAGTATCTGATTTCTATATCTCTGTCTCACCATTATGTATTCCAATAATATGACTACAAAGTATCAAAAGCAACAAAATAACTGTGCAAATATTAAATATTTAACGCTCTGCTTATAATACAACTATCTATATGTTTTGTTACGCAAGTTATATGTCACGTGCTCACATTGAATCAAAAATTATGTCTTTTTCTATTTTATTATTAACTTAGCTAGAGGCTTTTTTAATTTTATTGGTTGCTTATTTAATTTCAGTCAAGAGGTGCTCATGCGAGAGCAGTCGGAGGAAGGTGATAAATTCTGGGTTCCTCCTAACCTTCAACGACAGAACAGTGTGTGCCAGAGTGAGAATTTCCAGGAAACATCAGGTAAGGAAACCCTAATTATATTCTGGCTAACAATAAAGAGAAGTCGTCGCAGTGCCCCACAGAAAACGCTCTTAATCTATCATAAGACAGTTCGTTGTATTTAAAATTTAACATAACTTTTATTTGAGGGTGTTTGTGATATAATCATAAATGGTTTATTAGTATTAATCATGCATATGAGCTTGAATCTACATTTAGCCTTTCTCATTAGAGTATTCTTACTTGTGTTAAATCTTTTCAACTGCTTTCTGTTTCCTCAATTCTAAATCATTCCGTTTTATTAACTACGCGTAAGAGGAACTAAAATAATCCAAAGCCTTCATTTCATGCCATTACAAGTATCATACCATAAACAGTTTTTATTTTATAAAAATGAATCAGAAAGAAAAACGTTCCACTCAAATTGGAACACCCAGAAGAACAATAATACGCTCCTTTATTTATGGACTGAAAATAGTTTTCTAATAATGCTCAATGGAATCATCAAACTACATTGAATGTTGATCAAGGCGTTAAACTATTTTTCTGGCTACAACTTAATATAATTCAGTATTTCTATGAGTGATTATCAGGGATTCTCTGCGCATGCCTTTTGTTAAGTACAGCATATATCTTCAACCCTTTCATAACTTGTCACAATTCGTCTTATCTATATTTAACTTATCTGCTTAGGTAGTGTGTTGAACAATATTAAAGTAAGAATTTAATTTACTTTAATAATATTGTAACAGATCATAGAAGCTGACATTTTAATTGACCTGTCTGCTGTGATAAAATCTTTTATCGTCAGAAATATTGTCTAAAACATATCCTAACATGTAAGATGTATTAAAAAATATAATCTTAAAACATGCTTAAGATCAGAAAATGGACATTAAAGATGAATCTAAAGAAACTTTCCCGTAAGATATTTGCAAATTTCTTCATTTATACTCAAAGATAAGTCAGAAAGGAAATACATGAATTGTAAAAATTCAAAAAATAAAATAGTTTTAACGGCCTTGTCCTTCAAATTCTGAAGCCACGATAACATTACATATTCACTGCTTATGTAAAAAATAAAATATACAGACTCTAGTGGCAAAAGTTTACTGAAGAGTTACATTCTGCATCAAATTCACACTATCATATGACCTGCCGCTATTATCAGAAATGTTTATGCGAAAAATTAAATATACGGATGAGAATTGAGATTTCCTTTTTCATTATTCATTATTATTTTTCCATGCCCCATTTCATGATTCTTACGTGTGTTTGCCATAGTCGAATCCATTTAATAATGCATTGCTGTTGCCACGTGTAAAGCTAATGAATGCATTAAACATGAATGGAACGTTGCACAAGGAGCTTGTTTCGCTTTCCGCTCCAGGCGGATTGTCGTGTTTTAACGGAGACATGAATAAAAGTTATGTAGATCAATAGTAAATATTGCAGCCAAATAAATCAAAGACAGTTTACTAAGCACATAGGGTTGGGCAACTCTAAAACGATTGTTTACTTCATGGGCTTGAAATCCAATAGTAGTTCAAAGTCAATGGTACCTCACGTAATAAAAATTAAGTGATCTTTATTTACCAAATATTTTAAATTGAAGAAAATTAGTGATCAGTGAGTAATATTTTATTGATTGGAAGTGTGTGACGTCTTGACTTTGTTACCTATGATTCTGCCAGTTTAACCAGACGACGTGTTTAGAACACAAGCTTTTTAAACTCTCACGAAGTACACAGTACGGATTATATTGTTGGTAAGTCCGTTTTTTAAATATAATTACTTAACGTTTTTAATTAATTTCTTAAAGACGTTGCAAATAGAATTGTATCAAACAGTTAGTTGATTGATTTTTGTACTGTGGTTTGTATTTAGGATTATAATAAAATAATGGTTAGAATTTTTTGTGACCATCAAAAGGTCTCTTATTTTAAGTATTAGTAATAAAAGGTTGTGCTGCTCTGGCTTTCAGGGAATGGGAGTAGAGAAATAGAAAGCAAGTAACAAGCCAAGAATGAATTACTTCAAATCTTTACTGCAGCGCAGCAGCATGGACAATAACACATAACAAGGTCTCATGAATTTGATTCGCCTGCATAAGGAAGAGCTTCAAGATCAAATCGGCTTCCATTTCAAAATTACTATACTTACGTGAGCCAATCAGCTTGTGATCATGTCAAAGTCTGCGATCTTTGAATTTGTTTGCGGCCATCGCCGATGGTCACAGGAAGATCATCATATTGTTGTAGTGGCATTCAGTCAGTCCTAAGGCTGGTTTGATGCAACTTGCCATGCTAACCTATTTGTGCATTCATTTCCATATAACTACCACATCCCACAACCTCCCTAATCTGCTTATCTTATTCCACCCTGGCCTCCCTCTTCTTTTCTTCCCCACACACTTCCCTCTAATACTAATTTTACAAGACCCTCATGTGTTAAAACAGGCCAATTAATCTATCCCTTCTCTTGAACAACGTTCTTCATATTGTTCGTTCTTCCCCTATTCTGTTTAGAACGTCCTCTTTAGTGATTCTATCCACCCTTCTGATTTTCAGCATTCTCCTATAGCACCACATTTCAAAGGTTTCTATTCTTTTCCTATCCTCAACTCCTACGGTTCACGTTTCGCACTCATACAGTTTTAGCGACGATTTCGTAATATTCACACATATTACCCGTAAGTAAATTCCTCTTTTTCGCGAAAGCCTTCCTTGCCAGTGCTATCTTACTCTTTATGTTTATTATACTTCTACCACCTCTAGTTATTACGCTTCCCAAGTAGCATAATTCCTTAACTTCCGTCAAAATATCCCTTCCCAATCTGACAGCCTTTGTTATTCCACTGTTTTCCAAACTACACTCCTTTACCTTGGGTTTCCCTATATTAATCCTCATATTGAACTCTTTCTCCAGGATCCCTTTAATGCCATTTATTATGGTTTCCAAGTCTTCTTCTGACTCCCCTAATACTACGGTATCATCGCCAAAGGATATCAGCTTAACTCTCCAATAATAATCGACTTGAATGACGCATACACGGAAATTGAGTTCTCTACATAACAATTACCCTCTTATACCGACTCAACGAATTTCCTCAGTTTGCCATAAAAAATAACCTTCAGGAACAAAGATTTTGCTTTGACCGAAATCAGTTATTGCATGTGCAGTTAATTTTCCGGCTTGAACTTGAACTTGGTGATTAACGGAATTGCGGAAATACTAGCATTTACGCTAACTCGGGGTCACTTTGTTGTAAACCTGTTCCATCATTCAACAAAAAATAACTTTTGTTTTGAGATAAGGGCTATATAAAGAAAGAGAGAGCTCTTTGAGAAACTCTTCGTTAGAAGTCTAAAACTCGCATCTATGGTACCAGAGTGTGATACTATGATAAAATACGACAAAAATACCATAAAAGGAGGATTTATGGATCAGATATTACATGGGTTCGCCAGAACAATCTTTATTCTTTTATTTTAGAAATATTGTGGTTTTAAAAATAATAAAACATTCTGCTGTTGCAATCATTCAGCCTCGCAATCGTTGCCTCTCATCCCAATAAAATCAGTTCTTTGATGGGCAGTTTTATAAATATGCCTCTATGCTTGCCAATTTCCCAAAAGGATTAACTGGTAGGTTGATCTGATATTCTCGAAACCAATCCTCGTGATGAGTCTCATGTCCCTTAAACCATGTCTTTATTACAATACTTTAAGCATTATGAACTGACAACTTTCTGTAACTCGAGGAAAACTATATACAACCTATTTCTCAACTGGTTCTTAATTACAATATGAGTAAAATAATTTTTAAATAAAACTCCTAAAAATGGCACGGCATACACAGAAAAGTATCGTTAAATGGAGACAAAAATTAATTTTTGAGTGCATTATATAAATTTTGAATACGAACCGAATTCATTAACTTTTTCCTCTGTGTAATTGCAGTTTTATTTAAATCACACACGGATCGAGTGCTACAATGTCAAAATAAATTAATTCTTCGTAACAAACATTTAATGAGCCAATTAAATTAATTAAGAATATTCTGTTGGTAATCTCGTTTTCTCATATTGTGCTGCAAGTGATTTTAGATTGGCAAAATGTTGAACTGTATATACATTTATTAGACATACAGTAATTTATATATAGAAGCCTAAATTACCACAGATAAAACGAGAAATGTAAATATTGCGAATAATTAAATTGTCCCTTGAGTCTGTATAGTCCAATTTTAATAAAATAGCTTGTTTATCAAATAACAGGGTAATTAAAATATATTGATCACGCACACTAATAAAATTATACGTGGCGTACAGAAATATTACAATTAGGTCCTCATGAACAGAATCTGTAGATGTCTAGTAAATAATGGTTTGTTAAAAGTAAGGTTTATCAAATGAAAATCAACTGTTATGTATCAAGATCGTGAATGACAGATGAGAGGTCATTATCCGGGAGAAAACAGTAGCTGTCAATATTTTATAGTTACTTCGATAAGATTGCTTCAATAGACGAATAGCAATGAAACATTCCATTGTTTTGCTGTTCCAAACAAGGAAATTTTCGTTTCTTCGTGAGATTACATTTCACTTAACCTGTAAAAAATTGTAATACTAAATTATTAATAACGCGAAGATAAATAATTAAAAAGGGACATTATTAGTATTAGATCATGGACATAACATTAAGCTTCGACATGTTTAATTATTTCTCATTTTCAAAGATTTTAGAAACGATACTTTAATTTAATAACCAAATTTTGGATGAATACAGCCCTTATAAATATAGATTATTTTCCATAATGCTACATATTAAATACAATAATACTTCTCGTAATGTCAAACCTGAGCAGAATTGGTAAAAATTTGATAATCTCCAACCTTTAAATATACATCATTATATATTCATTTCATTTTTTTATTATCTTTGATTCTCATCTAATATCTTTATACACTTATATCTGCTGTGATATTCAGTCCTTAGACTTATCTGATGCAAACTTCCATGCAAACCTGACTTGAGCAATTATTTTCATTCCACATACCTACCACATCCCACATCCTCCCTAATATTTATAGCGTATTCTGTTCTTACCCCACGCACTTTCCTCTAATGCTAATTTTAAAAGACCCTCATGTCTCAAAACGTGGTCTATTAATCTATCTCTTATCTTGGTCAACGTTCTCCAAATTTTTCTCTCTTCCCCTATTCTGATTAGAGCTTCCTGGTTAGTTACTCCATCCATCTGATTTTCAGAATTCTCCTATAGTATCACATTTCAAAGGCTTCTATTCTTTTCCTTTCTGCAACTCCTGTAGTCCACGTTTCGCACCCATGTAACATCACACTCCATACGAACATTTTTAACAATGGTTTCCTAATATTCACACTTATTTTACCCTACGTAAATTCCTCGTTTTTGCGAAAGTCTTCCTTGCCTGTGTTATCCTACTCTTTATGTCTACTATACTTCTACCACCCCTTTTTATTATGCTGTCCAAGTAGCAGAATTCCTTAACCTCCGTCAAAATATCCCTTCCAATCTACCGCCCTTTTCTATTCCACTGTTTCCCATTAAGCACTCCATAAACTAGGTTTTCCCTCTATTAATCCTCATATTGAACTCTATCTCCAGGACCCCGTTCAGGCCATTTTTATGGTCTTCTGACTCCCCTAATAGTACAATATTATCAGTAAACTTAAGGGTTTTTGTTTATTCTCCTTTTTTATATATTTTTTTACATATTACGTTTCTCCATTCTTCAACGCCTGTTCTATATATAACTTAAACAGCATGGGCACCAGACTGTATCCTTATCTTACTCCTTTCTTTATTTCTTATTTCTTTTCTTGGTCTTCAATTCTAATTACTGCTGACTACCTTCTGTAAAGGTTTAGGATAAGCCTTCTTTCTAGATATTTTATTCCTGTCCTCTTCATAATTCTTTCACATTAACAAAGGCTTTTCTAAATCTACAAATTTCATTAAAGTAGCCCTGCTTTTCTTATCCTATCTTCTAAAATTAGACGCAAAGTCTCTTGTCCCTACATCCAACCTAAAACCAAACTGATCTCCTAACATAACGTAATAATCATATTCCGTGGATCCTTCAGTGAAGCAAGGCTTCGAGGATATGGAACGAGTCAAATAGTTTCACATTAATTTCTTACACTATTATTGGGATAATCTTATATCTAGTTTTACATCAATAATTACAAAGTTTCACAAATTCCTTTACAGAATAGAAGGAGTGGCTAAGTAAGAAAGTGACTAATTCAATTTTAAATTTGTTATGTTGATTTCTAAGTTGTTTAAAGTATGGCGGAAGCTTGTTGAACTCGCATCCTATTTGCCGTTCCATCCTCCTATATACTATTTTTGTTAATATTTTGCGTGCATGAGATACTAAACTAATTGTCTTGTGTTGTTCGCATCTATCAGCCCAAGTCTGTTTCGGTATTGGTATGATTATGTTTTTACTTAAATCTTCTGGTATTCTTCCTGTTCCGTAGATTTCTCAAACTATCCTGAACAGCCATGGTATTGCTTCTTATCTGCATATTTTCAATATTTTTATTATCAACCTCAGGAAGATCCATATTAAGACTCAAGTATGTCATAAAATTAAATTAATTAATTTATAATATAAATTGTCTGTTTAACCCGTATTAATATTTTCATTGAAACTATCCAGACGAAAATGGTCACACATTCATTCTGTACCCTCTCAAAGCAACTATCAGTAATGTAATTAGTGTCCACATCATTCCAAAATTGTATAACATTTTCTTATAATTACATCGGCAAAATTAGGCATAGTCTCCAATATTATTCCAGTGTGCCCTTTCTTGAAAATAAATTCATATAGTGGATATGAATACATCATGAAATATTGAGGGCAAAATAAATTGCATTATTTCAAATAAGAAAACTATTATATAGCATACACAATTTCCTCCGATATTTTCCATTAAAATTATCTGAATCCTCCATCACACACACACACAACCACGCAACCAACCTATTCCAATGCTGATGCAGTCTATTCAATTTCTTTTTAATTCAAGAAGAAGCATATGGTGGAAGGAGAAAACGGTTGACAGTTGATAAAAGCAACAAAGAGAGAAAACCAACGGCATGTGTCAGGGTCAAAATAAAATCTAATAGAACTATCTTCAGGAAAAAATATTTAATTTCCACTTGTTGGGTGCCCAGTATTTCCCGGGTTCTTATTTATATAAACCCGGTTGTGTTTTTAAATCGTGACTAATCTAATTTAATGTAATTTAACAGGCATACAGCACGGCCATTTTTGAACACTGATATCTGTGTTTCTAAGGACGCTTTTGAAAAGTCTTTTTCGATGCATTTTGCGAGATTCATTTGTGTAAATGTGAATATATTAGTTGGCCATCTCTTAATCTTATTGTTTTTTAAAGATATTCTTTTTGCAGACGTTATTCCTCTTCCTCCTTCCACTTTATTTTGGATTATGGAATAGTCTGCAACACCCTTCACACTTGCTTCTAAAATTGGTCTCAACAGACTGCAAGACACTCAAATTACATCTAACGATTTAGTTTCAGATTTAAGGTCTAACCCCACTAAGGTTTTAGTACGTGTATTGTTAATGGTAAACATTCCAGATCGTGTTATTCAGTTTGAGAGAGTGCATGTTTCTTTAGCTTGAGGTGTCGTGCTTCATATCGTCTTCAACGTTCGTGCAATTCATAATGAATGAGATCGGCCATTTTTCCAGGTGTGGGAGTTCGCCAACGGACGAAGGTGTTGCTCTCGAAGCAATCAATACCCCCACAACAAACACTAACAACTATCTCCTTGCAAGGAAACACTTGTCCATGACAGATGCAGCATGTCGCTCAAACATTTGTAATGCCATATCAGTCGTGCTTCATTCATTGTGCTTCTTTATTGAAATATTTAGCATTTTGCTTAACAGAATATGAAAAGTAATATACGTCTATTGAAAGCAGTATATTCATCATACAAATCTCAATTAAATGGTCGTCTAACGTGACGTCTGCAAAACATTGGTTCCATTTTAAAATCTATTGAGTCAACAAAGGACACGTCTGATGTTAGTTTTTTTTTAAATATTTTCAAATTAAAACCCATATAGAGTAGGAATTTTTACATGCAACATATTCTCTTCTGATGGGCAGGAGAATCATTTCTTATACTTCCAGATCAAAATCTTCATACATTCAAATAAATTGTCTACGGCTTAAGAAATAGTCATACTTTTACGTATATATAAAAAGAGTTTGGTATTTTTTTAACATAAATCACTATAAAATATGTTCATTTTTTATATTGGTTTCAATAATAACACTTCGTATGTTTAATCAGTTCATAATTCATCGTGATGATATATATATAAATCATTTTAAAAGAAAAGTCTTAGTCCCTGTTCAAATAGTTGCCCTTTATAATTTTCTGTATTTAAAGATAATTTGGAAACTATCATATCATGTTAAATGATACAACACTTCAAAAGTTTTCCTTTAAAATTCCTTCTCTACGTTGCTATTGCTTAGACCACATGCCTTTTTTGACATATTACAAATAAAATTATATCAGACTAGAATAAACACATTTAGAATAGCTGTATCTGAACAATTCTATATTTATTGAACTAATTATAATACCGAGAGATAACCAGAAACCTTTTAAATGTAACTTTTAAAGGAAATTTGTCAGCGAAACACTTTACTTTTTCAACAGTCATTTTCATTTTGAACCTACTGAACTGAAATAATATATACTTCGTTTTGTAAACATTAAGTTTAGGTATAATATCATTCAAGTACTTTATAATATTGTTTAGATATAAAAAATTAATGTATGTTTTTCACAATAATTAAATCGAATAAATTTTCGATCTATTAGAGACAAAGTTTTTATTTAATTCATTTTCGGTTGAAGCCCTCCTTGTAGGCAGTCGAGTTTAGATTTATATACATTTTGTTTCCTTTCGTTCATTAACATTTCACATTTTAAAATACCCAAAAAGTTCTAAATACGGGGACAAACGTCAGTTTAATTAAATAAAAACTTTGTAATTGGTTGTAAATTTATAAGGTTATCTAAATATATTGTCATTGATTCCTCGAGATAATTTAAATTGTTATTACTGCAGATGATGGATGTGTCATATGTATAGAAAATTATTTCATCATTATGGAACAACATTTAATAACCTTTTCAGGACCCCAATATCTCCACTTTTTATCTAATTGATTTAGCATGGTAATTTTTCTCCTACTGTTTCAGCATGCTTTTTACGATTTCTTAGATACGACCTTAACAAATCGTTTGACATTGATATTGCAGATATTGCCTAACGGCGATTTAAAAATCTAAATTAGTGAAAACATTATAGTAAAAATCGTTATAGTTCAGAATTTCCTGGTTACGTGAATCATGGACAAATTCAAGTGCAACGCGCAGAGGTCACTGTGATATTATTTCCTACAGCCGTGAAATTACGATTACTGGCTTCTCTCCAGAGATAAAACTATCTACATATAAATTAAATTTATCTGGTTGCGTAGCCCGCCGCCGCACCTAATCTAAATATCTGACAAGCCTAACAACAATAACAGGACGGTGAGTTAAGCGAAAGAAAGACTTTAAATCAAGTTTGAGCTTTTATTAGGTAATATTCAAATAATAACGGTTCTTTAACAATTAAGTTTGCTAAGTATGTGCCTCAACTTATAATACAGTTCCAGAAGTACACCACATCACGATTTGTTTGAAAACCAATAGTCGTCCAAATTACAAACCTTTTAAAGCTCAAATTTTTTAGACGTTATATTGCTTAGTATTTGTTTTTAATAGCCATCATCAGTGAACGTTCTTAGTTAATTTCTATACATGGAAAAAATTATCATCATTATGTCTTACAATACTTTCAATTAAAATGTCTCAGTCCAAATATATAAATTTCGAGCAATTTTCCACTCTGAGGGAATTCCCCCATTGTATAAAACAGACTTTAAACGAGGCGGTACGAGCTTCTAAGATTAACAACGCAGTGGGTGACCAAATGAAGTGGCCACGCCAGAGATTGTGACCAAACTTCAAATAATGGTATTGGGTGACCGCCGACTGAAATTTTCTACTTAGCGCACAAAAGTAGACATTTCAAAATGTTCTGTACAACGCCTACTGACTGAAAATTTGGAGTTGAGATATCTGTGCACAAGATGGATGCCGCATTTGGTTCCAATGTAACACCGTCGTGAGGATATTGCAGTCGACTATTTTGCGTTCACTCTAATAAAGTCGAGGTTTAGTATCATTTCGTAGGCATGGTTTCACCCCTTCGCACGTGAGACGGAGCGACAGTCAAAACAATGGACTGTCAGCTCCAAAGAGGGCGAAGAGTTTTCCATTTTATGGCTATGTAATGGCGTCGGTTTTGTGGGAAGTGCTTGGATCTTTTTCTTCTTTATTAATTTTAGGGTTTCAGGCTACATGAAGGTGATCTAAGAAATGGTAAATCCTCTTAGGTGGCACTGAAACCGAATTTGAAAGAGGAGGATGCGGATTATTTTTCTCCTATCAAAAAAAAGACAATATTTGTCAGCAGTGATGAAGTGGAGTCAATTGTTGATTGCTACATTGAGGATCTCGATGGTTCTAACTTCAAACATTCGGTATCGAAGCTACTGTATATCAATGGGAAAAGTGTTTCCAGTTTCTACGTTGTGAAATGAAGATATTTTCTCCAATTTGAGTTCATTTGTTAGAAATACCCTGTAGGAGTTATGAATAAAAATTGTAGGTATTACTATATTTGTGCCCGTCCTTAATATGACAATAAAAACATTGTGAACGTGTAAATGCAGTTGCATACTACCGATAGGGCCAGGCACTATTATTTTACTTAAACGTGTTACTTTTAAACTCATTGTTCCGATATCCGATTACTTTATTTAACACTTTTGGTTACTTCTGGGCTCTAACTATAAAGTCTTTATACGGCTATCTCACTGTCTAGTCGAACAGAACCGAAGGACTGAATGTGTATTGCGTGTTGCATTCAAAAGAGGACGCTCAACTTTCCTGAAGAGGCCATATCTCAGTGCAGTTATAAAAAATCATAGTAAATGATTCCAAAATTTTGAATTGTTCTAATCAGTGCCTATTTGAAAATTTGACCCCGTTTTCTTATCATTTCAATGTGTTCTTAATCTGTTCTACAAATTCAATATTTCTTTATTGCCCTTCTTGGGTACTTATGCAAATAAAAATTTTGTTTAGCCACTAAAACCCTGAACCTGTCAAATGAAAAGGAATATTTCAATTTTAAGTTTTCAGTTTCCCATTCTCCACAAAGTGAATGAAAATTTCAGATATCCCCATAAAAAATTCCGCGCACCCGCTTTTCTATAAAAGGGAACAAAATCCAGATTCAAGAATTTGAAATAAGGTTTTAGTCACATGAAGTTTTAAAAAATCTTCTTAAGACTCTTTACTAAAACAAAGATTAATAAAATAATATACATTAACTTATACGTAATTTTATATTGCAAGAAACCAACTGAGAACAAATTCTAGTTATGTAAAGATTACCCATCCATCATTCAACATGTTATGAAATTTATGATTCGTGGTTGTGAGACCAGGCCACGCACGAGCAAGTGAGCAGCTTCTGGATGGGCATCGTTTGGAAGAGAGATAGGCTCCGGATCATATTTATACCAAACAAAGTTCGGAAAACATACGTGACAAGCTACGAAATCGACATTTACAGGGGAATTGCATCATAAATTCAAAATAAAAGCTGTAGGATATAAATATTGGACTCTTCGTTAAACTTGTGAAGTATTGAAACAAGAATTCGGCAGTTCAGTGTGAAAAATTTATTCTCTCAGCGAAAAAATAAAGTGTATAAAATGAAAGTATTCCATTAATTACTCTAAGAAAAATAAAGTGAACGGCGTTTGGTGACCCAATCGGAAAATAGACTGTATTTTACTTGCATAATATTTTATCACTACAAATTGAACTGAATGCTTGTGGGTAAACAAGTTGTAGTGTACTCGTCCTTAAAATGGACTGCCCTTTTCAAAATTCAGCAGGAAAATCACCTTTCGTTTCGGGTTTCTATTCTAATATAATTCATTATCAAAATAACTCCATGATTAATGTACATTTCGTTCATTTTCTAAGTTCTAATTTTTATTTGTTCTTCTTATTCGTATTCCAATTATATTCATTTTAATTTTACACTTAACTGTTACGTTGGGTATGTTCTTGTAAAAATGACGACTTTATAGAGTCTATCTGGACAATTAACTAATTATATCTCAAACAAATAATTGTTCCGGCAGGTGTTCAGTTTAAGGCAAACATAATGCAGGAACATTTTCACCGAATTACATCTTATTACGGAAATAATAGTTTTTCTAAGTGATTTAAATTGAAAAAATAATTGTTATTTTTGAAAGGCAAGTTTGCCTAGCATAAACATTATTAGTTTTCCATATGTGAGGATAAACGAGAGCTGAACGGACTAGCGCAGAACTTCGCAGACAATAACAACAATGTTAACTCTTTAATCCTTTCAGAACCAAAAACTAATCATGTAATTTAAACTCAATGTAAATATCAATTAAAACAGGCCTTGTTGCTGATTCATACGGATGTATCGCACCCTTTTACCCTACAACAAAGGACAGCTAACTGCATCAATCCTCCAACTAGTGAGCTTGGTAATTATAAACACAATACTTCATCAGACCACTGTGAATATTTGTGTCAACGGTGCGAAGTCCTACCAACAGTTTACAGATTACGCGTATAGACTTTAACCTTGTTGTATTGCAACTGGCTTATACCCTGCAGCTATGATAATAATCAGTAGATGAGGAGTTAATTTATTAGCTCTTCATAAAGTAACAGTTTAGAGAAACGTAAATTGCTGCTTTACTATAAGTTACTTTATTTTGGAAGTTTAATTAATCATCGTGTCAGTATTTTTATGTATATCGTTAAAATGTGAATAAGGAAGGTAAATGAATCTTCTAGTAGATAAGACAGGTAAAGTAGCAATACTTGGAATGAGATGATCTGTTTCCAAGAAATGCGTGAGACAGTAGGTGTGTTGCGTGCTGCATTCAAAAAAGGTGCTCAAGTTTTCTTAGCACCGTTTCTCATATATCCCAGTGGTTGGTTGAAAATTCAACCATGTTTTTTTTACATCTTGAATGTGTTCTGAACATATTCTTCAAAATCAAGATTACTTTCTTGTTCGTAATGTGTGCTCCTCGCTTTTGTCCCTATTTCTAAAGAGCATCGTCATTGTATTTTAAAATGAAAGTCCTTTCGACTTTTGAATCTTTGAGTAGGTCATCATAGCAAAGAAGACAGCTATTTCATGTAGAGATTGAAAATCTCTAGTTTTAACCTCTTACTCTATGAAAAAAATATTTTACTTTTTCGATTCTTTCAGTTTTAAAACTTTCATAAAAACGTATTTTCAATTATTGAATGAAACGTATATAATATTTTCTGTCTTTACGGTTGTTTTTTAATTATTACAGAAGAACAAATATTTTAAACCGAATAACATACATTTATTGAGGTCAGCATGTCAAGACATTTCCATTGCTCAACTTTTTTTTAGTAGCAATAAAATATTATCAAAATTTTAACGGTTTTTGAAGGAAAAAATGTTAGTCTTCTTTTCAGTTGGCTTTTATAATATAGATATTTTATACAATAAATTTGGTGCTTTGTAATTTATTGTGATAAACTGTTCATCTAGGGAAAGGCAGCCACAATCTGATTAAAGACCAAAAATGTTATGAAACGTAGTCGGTGTTTTAACTGCTTTGCTAAATAAATGACTATTACTGGCCTGAAAACTCTTGCTTTTATATAAGGAAAAATTTATAAGCTAAACGTTTCTTTCAACATTTAAAACACATTTTTAGGGTTATAGCTTACATGAGAGTGATTAAATAACTGACAACTCCCCTTTAATAGCATAGAATTTGAAAAGGGAAACGTGGAAGGAAGAGGATGGTAGTTAAAGGATAACCAGGGCCCGGGATTATAATTTTAGGATCCTATCCGGTATAAACACTATAAAACCTGAATCAGGTTGGTTGCCTCACAATAATCCGAATGATGGTAGAGAAGTTTGCTGTGGGGTCGCAGCATTCAGTTTAGGAGGCAGCTGGCCCACTTAACCAATAGGATTAGGAGACTGGTCTTACAGTATGCCCAAGATTTGCAATATTTGATCCGCGCTATAAGATTTATTAACTATTACAAACCTTGCATCTGCATGAGAATATCGTAAATCCTAATATTTCCTCGGTATGTTCAGAGATGAATTACTAAATTCAATCTGTGACTAATCAATAAACAGTTAAATTACATAAAGAAAAAATTAAAATAATATTCTCACGTATTTCTCGAATTAGAAAAGTTCACACCGATAGTAATAAGAATAAAAATGAATTCTTTAACCGATCGGGAGTTCGCTTAGACAGTCGGGCAAAGTTTCTCTGCAGATGCACCTTGTGGAACTTTTTGTGTTTGTCTTACATTACACCATTTTCATTACTGTACGATTATGATATTTAATCTTCGTCAATTGAAGAACAAAAACAGAGGATAATTCTTGTTTACGTCATCTTTAATCCAGACAGCAAGTTTATTTAAACGACGGAACTGTTTCTCTTAAAATTTATCTTACTGAATTTTGCTTTAAATAGTTTCGAAAATAACATAAATAACTCAGCAATAAAAAATACCAAAATTTTCTTTACCTTCACTAAAACCTGTTGAGCCATTTTAACTGTGCTTTTAGTTGAAAGTATGATTTTATTTGTCTTTGCAAATCTCTTTCAAATGTAAGTTCGTACAATATATAATTGGATCATACAGGAACTTCACCACAAAAGGAAAACCTTCAAAGACGATTTTTTCAACTCAGCAGCGATAATAAAACGGTTAAGCAACTTCAAAAGAATCATTGTGTTTCAGAGGAGTCTGTGCCGGGAACACCGCAGAGCAGCGCCACCTCGCAGCAAGCCGTCACGCCCCTGGGCCCCGAGGGCGACGCGGGGGCCGTACCGCTGCCTCTGGTCCGCAGTGAGAAGCACGTGGTCCTGGCCGCCGCCGCCCCCAGCCGCCCCCGAGTCTCATCCATGCACACCAAGCTCGATCACACCAAGATAGACACATCGCTCTATCAGAAGGTAACCATCCCGCCTATGGCTTTGACACTCGTTGCTTAAACTAGAATAAAATAAAGTTCTTGACATATTACGTGGCATGTTTAGATACCCGGTAGGGAAAGGAGAAGGGGAGCATTGTCGTTTGAGGAGGAACTTACTCGTCAATGCCCTGCCGGAATGCTACTAGCACTGTTAAAAGTATTAGTTGTATTCACACAAACAGTATGTGGAGACTGCGACAACTTCCTTTTGATACACTCTATTATTAATATCTATTACATTTTCTTGACGGTCAACATATCCTGAACTGACAGCAATATATTTCCTAGCGCATTTTTTTTCAGTTAACAAAAACTGCAGTTAAAGTGCGCTCCTGCCTACCCCACTAAAATATGGCGGAGTTGTCCACTGCACATCGTGTTGACACACGACTAGCTAAATCTCTCGAACTTTTCCTGTTTATCTTACGTCAAACAATTAATGATGGCATTTTGATAGCCATTTAATCAAGAAAAGTAGGGGAAAATGAATTCTGTTCCTGAATAAATGGACAGAAATTTAAGTGGTGAATATGCTCAGCTTTTACGACTGTTAGATTCGGACAAGTCAAAAATAATTATGCAAATACATTTATGAGAACAATGTAAAAATACTATATACTACAAATATAAGGAAATATAAGAAACAATTAAATGACAAATAAATACAGTAAACTAGTAAAGAAAAAAGAGAATGTATGCAAAATAAGTTCATATTCCAATTAACCTTTAGTCGTGTAAAGAGAGATTTAAATGTTCTCTACAGTCTGTGGAGTATATTGCAACTCTTTGTTTGGAGGTTTAATATTTTAAAAGTCCGAGCGCATTGCTCCAGCTAGTGATATTATAGCATAATAAACCAGTTCAGCGACGTTTAGGTCGACTTGTTCCATTATTACCATTACAGATTCGGAACTAAGTTTCACAAAGATATGCCGATTCCGTCGAAAATTATCGTCAATTTGAAGGCCAATAAATATTGCGTGGGTTGAGAATCTTTTGTCGTTAACGTAAGGATTTGAAATTGCTGAAAATTGGAGTATTATAATATAGTTATCTCAAACTTAACCTTTAAAATAGTAAACGAAAATTAATTCAATTTTATAATTAATGTAACGAATGAATAATTGCGGGTTTCGCTTACATAACCTTCCTCATTCTATTGGAATATTTTCCAGTGATTGGCGCTTCAAGAAACCAGAAGGTGGCTTCATCTCCTTCTTTGTGAGTCCAGCTTCAGTATTTAGTTTTTGTTGTTGTTTGCCTCTGTGGGAGATTCACCTTTGCCCCGTTTATCTTCGTGTGAAAAAAAATTGCATATCCTAGATGTAGGGTCCTTTACCCTGAAATTTTATCCGACGTTTCCCCACGTCTCATGGCGGATCAGAGGATCAGAATAACCATTATTACAAAAACAAATCATTATTTTGAAACGTCTGGTAGATTTACGTTGATGTCCACTTTGCATCTGCTTTTAAAGCCGATTTAGAATTTTTTTTTCGGCAAAATTATTAAACAGCTACTGGATCGTTCCATACCAGGAATGTTTACATAACATTTTATACTAGTTAAGAATTATAGTAGTCTATAGTAATAGATATGGTAAGTCGATAATATTTGTTTACTTAATTCCAAAAATATACTCACTTAGTATTAGTTTATTACTTTTTGTTTCAAGATAATTGGTTATCGAACAAGGGTTGACGAATATTGGCTTTAGAGAGATTATTACTAACGTAAAGATTAGTTTCATAGCACGTTATTGTTGTTTGATCGATACTTACCATAAATTTCAAAATGTATTAATAGAATGTCCAGGGTGTCTGATTTTTTTAGGCTGAGTTCTAAGTTTGTATATAGTTTTATCTGAGGCACGCGCATCCCAGAGAATTCACAAGGAATTGTTCTCCTCCGTCCTCCGATATACAACGTTACTGAGGTCGCAAAGATACCGGCAGACTGTAGTATCATGTGACCCGTATTTTAGTGGCGCCTCTCTGACGGCGATGAGAAGGAGTCTGGGAGACTAGACAACCACAGGACCACATGACCTCAATACCAGTCTCTAATACTTCACTTTGCCACAAAGTTCTTACTTATAATTCCACGGGAACTATACTTGAAGTGTTTGCACGTACTGGAATGTATTCCACAATTATAAATTTAACGGGAATCCTCGTTATTGTATAACCTCTAAAATAAATTGCAGAAAGTTATCTTCTTCGTAAACTCTACAATAGTCACGTTTCACAGGCCATATAATGCGATAATTTTATATATGATATCTTCAGTACTTTGGATGTAGCATTTATTATGCAAATCATGTTCAAATTTCTTGATGCTTTAATGCAGATTAAACAGACACGTTTACTGGTTCAATTATTATCATTGGACCAGTTACAGTTCAGGAGAATTATCTAGTCGTGTGTCAAGACGATGCGAAGTGGACAAATCCACCCTTATTATAGTGGGGGTAGACATCAGCTCACTTTTACTCCGTTATTTGTTGATATAAGTTGGTAGTGTAAAGCAATGATAAAAATATCGGCGTTAGGAAATATAATGCTGTCAGTTCAGAATATGTTGTACGTCAAGGAACGCATCCTTAAAGATAAAGATAGATAATAAGTATAGCGTGTATTAAAAAGAAGTCGTCGCAATCTTCATATCCCGTTCGTTTGAAGATAATTAATGTTCTTAACAATGATAATAACGTTTCGCCAGGCTTGATTGAGGGATATGACATCCTCAAACGACAATACTCCTTTTCCCCTTCTCCTTTCCCTGCTGTGCTTGTAAACACGACTTGTATAATCTCACGAACTGTAAATTCTTATTTAAAAAATGATTAAAATTTATTTAAAAATAAATCAATAAGACTACACTGTCTGAGAAATCATTTTAACGAAATCTACATAGATTCCTCAAGTAAAGTAGAAAATTTTAATCTAATAACATATGTTTTCCCGATGTTTTGATTTAATAAATAATACTCGGATTTATCAACCGGGTCAATTTCAGTGAAATTAGTCACGAGGATAGTATGCCGACATAATTCCCTCTATTTCTGAACGACATCGTCTCCACATCTTAGAAGAGGCCCAAATTACTGAATATTTGAATTTCATAACACGAAACTATTTAAATAATTTGATTTTTCTCTGAATATTTCCTTACCGTGGAGATAATTTTATATTATTTCCTCGTTTCTCATTTTTATTTCATTTTCTTGATTGTAAAAATAGTTGTCAGAGCTATAAATTACAGTAAGACTGATTCTTTTGTAGTTAGATGTAGTTAGAATGTCTCATAAATTATATGTCGAGGAACGGGACACTTACAGTTTAATAATTTTTGTAAAAATATGTAACAAGAAACAAAATTCATAAAAGTTTAAAACATTAGTTTATTCTATTACTCATATAACTTAAAACAACGAATTTAGATTTGTGATGAATTTTTAAAAAGAAACAAATTTCCCGTTCTGCCCCCCCCCCCTTCGGAGCAGAACGGGATAGGATGTTTTGTATTTACAATTAGTGCAATAAAATTTAATTTAATTTACAAAAAATATATATAATTTTTTTCTATCTTATACTTAATTTGCATACAGTTCATCGACTTATCAATTTTCCTTAATCAAAAAGAGTGTTTTTTACAATTTCACACGCTTTGCTAACATTTCTCTCTTTTTCCCTCCTTTTCTGCCTTAATCTACTCTTTTTGGGTACAGAGTTCTGTAACTCTAGCAGTTTTTCCTCTTTTTCTTGAAGAAAACGTTATATTTTGCCTTGTACAGTAGTATCCCGTTCCTCCCCGCACAGTAGTGTCAATTTAAGATTTTTCTCCAAACCTTAATACAAGAAGATTTAAACCTTATACGTAACTTATTCACAGACAATTGCCAATATATACTCTTGAAGAGTTAAAAGCAAGAAGTTAAGTATATTACCTCCTGCCGAAATTCTGCAAAAATGATAAATTCACGGATATAAGACACCAAAACAATAGCTCACTCACAATGTGCAATCAGAACTTGGCCAAGTTGTCTGCTAGGGCTTCTTCCTTGACCAATTCTATGTTCCACTCCAATTTACTAACCAGTATCTATCCAGTAATATAAATAGGTTCCCGTTCTACCCCACTATCCTGTTCCACCCTGCGTAATAGAAAAGGATAGAAAAATTACCCTCTTCATATTTATCATTAAATAGGTTATTTTATATTAACTAGGGAATTATATTTAATATTTGTCATTAATCATTAGAGAAATATACAGATGTAATGACAAACAATTAAAAATATATATATAAATAAATATATATAAGGTGGTTTTTAAAAAATTAGCCGGTGAAATGACGTACAGCAAATTGGAAGAGATCCATCTTTACTTCCGCTTTTAAGAGCAAAGCCAACTGGATGGGACACATCTTAAGTAGAAATTGTTTACTTCACCACATCTCAAAGGACGCTTTTACGGAGTTCCAGGTCGCGGAAAAAGATGAAAGGTCTACTTTTTAGACGACTAGAAGAGAGAGAGAACGTATTAAGCAATAAGAGGTGAAGAACAGTACACGAAAATTGCCTGACAGGACAATAGTAAAAGTCGATATCAAACGCCTAGAAATCCAGTCACAGTTGAACCTCAATTTATCATCAATTATTCTCCACGACTATGAATTAATGAACAGATTTATACTTAAATTCAAATATGTTCCTCAATTCCTTTTGTGCAGTATAAGAAATTTTTCCTGATATAATTTTTTTAAAGTTCCTAATTTCCTCGTGACCCAAATGTTGGGCGCCATTAATTGTAATGCTTCCCTTGACAGTAAAAATAAAGATTAAATTATATTAATTTTAACTAAGAAAAAATTTACTTGGAAACAAACTGAAATTATTTAAATAAAAATTCTCTCGTCTAAAATTAGTACAAACAGAATGAAAGCTCAAATTGAAATTAAAATGCATTTCAGTTACAGTCGGATTGTTTAGGCCTTACTTTGTAAATTAACAACAAAAAATAGTTTGTAACTGTATTGCAGTTAAAACGAAGAAAGTTCTGCTGTGTATACTTCCCCGCTCAACACGGTTGTCTGCATATTATGGCCAACATCAGTTGTAGTTGCAGGAAAAATAGCATGGGGCAAATCCTGGCAGTTTTAGCTGCTTCATAATAACATGTAAATGTATAGCTTCTAAGATAATATAGAATATTATGCTGTCACCCCTTGCGGAAGGAGATAAACAATTATCGAACCGCTTTGAAAAAGTCCTTCTGGCAGGTACTTGCATATTTCATTGAGGAATTGATTAATTAAAGTATCATAATGGATCCCTTAGCCAGATGTATGTTGTGAGCATGTTATCTAATCCGGGAACCTCAATATGATGACTACGAAAGCCCAGAAAATTTTCTTCCAAAGAGCTGGCAACGGCCCAAGCACAGTGACAAAAACATTTATTATTGCTCTTTTGAATCGCCACTCTTACTAGAGAATTACTAGAGAAATAAAATAAGAAAAATAAAGTTCATCCTTCCAACAATATATTAGTCAAATTTAATTTGATAATCATGAGCGATTTGATGTGGTGATTACGGGAGACACGGATATACTGCTGCTAACTTCGTTTGCAAATCTTATTGATGAACGATCGATTGCTGGATAGTATGCTGTCCAGGCAATTAGAAACCACTCCTGTTGCGATGCTAATTAGCCTCGAGCAAACCAACGTCGCACACCGATACACAAGCCTGGTCGTTGGCGTGCGGTTTCACTCCAGCCCACGGAGTATTCATAAAAAAAACGAGCTATTTGATCCCGTGGCGCTCGATCACGAATGAAAACAGCTCGAGGGATTGGTTACATGTTCGAAATGGAAGAGCAATCGAAAGAGCTCGATAATAAACACTAACAAAGGCTCGCTTCGTCTCGGCTCACCAAGATATAAAAGATAAATTCCTGATAGGGCATAAAAATCTCACTTCGTTATTTGACTACTAACTAAACTTAGTTTTAAAACTAATAAAATAGAAAATCTGCAAAAGAAGGCACTTTATTGGATGTTATTAATTTAAATTTATTAACGTAGTATCTGCAGAAAGAGTGATAAAGGAGGATGCAAAAGTTTCTATAAACGAAAAACTTAAATTGTCAAATTAATATTCGAAATAAATCTTGGTAGGAATACATCACGTTTTCACTGAACTGAAGGCATGTATTTATTTAATATAAAAGTGCACAGTTTTACCCGTAGAAGGCAAATGAAATAGCAGTAAATAAATAAATATAATTATTACTGATCATGTGGAAACAGCAAAACATATAAATATTATTTAATTATTATAATTACAATTACGACGTTTTTCTCATCTTTGTAGACTTCATCAGATAACTAGATAAGCTTTTTTTAAAAATATATTAAGCCTGATGAGACCCACAAAGATAGACGAAACGTCGTAATTGTAATTATATTAACTAAATAGCAATTAAGGAGAATCGATACGCTGACCACGTATCACTCAAAATTCGGAATGTTTAAGATGACAGTCTGCAGTCGACCTGGTAGGCCAAGGCCCTCAATGGGAAGAGAAAATAACACCTAATTTTTTGCTGACAATTTCAATTATAATTAATAATATTAATCGAAGGCTAATTTTTAAAAGGTTCCTGGCGTTTCCCGAGTCTTCATTTATATTATTACGGAAAACGAATTAATTTATTGTTTATTGAATGTGAATCTATAGATTCTCTAAAGCACTGTCGCTACAGTACACCAGACTGCATTTACTAGAGAGAATTCAGATTAAATTTAAATGTTCAATCTGTTAGATGGAGTACGCTAAGCAGATTAGGGAGAATGAGGGTTGTGCTAGTTATGTGGAAATGAAAAGGCTTGCGTTAGATATGTTGGCATGGAGGGTTTCATCAGACCAGTCTTAGGACTAAATACCACAAAACAATATATAGATCCTTCAATCATTGACCTATCTAGGAACGAGTATTTTGCACAATCTTAATTTTCTGCCTACCCTTAATTTTTTTTTAATTGATCCGTTCTCTTGTACCGAATCATTTCTTCTATTCTGTCTCTAACTCCCTGCCAAGGTTTTTGACGTGCAGAGGTTATAAAGCATCGACTTTTTTATACAATAGCAGAAACATTTATCTGAAATGTCTCCATAAAAAACCCAGACCTTCTGTTTATCGTAAGAGCGTGGGACAAGTATCAAGAGCTTCACCTACTTAGTTTCTCTAGCGTTTTCCCTACAACACTTTTAGGTAAAAGCCGGGCAGGATTCTTAAACTTCAACCCGGGCATACTACTTAGCACTTGCGCTCCTTTTCACACCGTTCCTGTAAAGAAAACAGGGAGGGTGTTAATTATTTAAAATTATTTAACAAATTATCTATTCATAAAAATACTAATAATATATTTATACAAAAAATTAAACAATGTCCTGCGCACTATTTACAACTATATATACTATATAGGGGATGATTTTTTTATATATCAAAGGGTTTCTTAGGGTTAATTATTGGGGTAACAACATGAAGCAGAGATTTCATGTTCGTGACGAACCTGTTTCATCTTCTCAACGATCTTAATTTTACCTCCGCCAAGCGCGGGAATTTTTTGCTGATACTGCTATATAATATATAGATTAAATATACACAATACATATATATTATATAACAATTTTATTATTATATAAATATATAATTATAATATTAGTATTTGGATTTATATTATATATAATTAAATATTTATAAATAAATACTTATTATAATATACTAAATGTCAGACAATAATTATATATGGCATACAGATTATATTGAATAAATATCTAAATATAAAATAAATTCAAATTTGTAATAAATAATAATTAATATATAAAATAAATATTGTAACATATAAATAAATAATTATTTATTATTAAAAGTATATATTATATAAATTTAAACATATACACATATTTGTAAGTAAATAAGAAATTATTGTAACTAATACGAAATTTATATAAAAATATTAGGTCGCACTAATAAGATAATGAATCGTTTTAAATAAATAAAACATTAAAATAAAACTTAAAAAATATATTATAACCAATATACATAATTAAATACCGATAAGAAAACAATCAATTAATTAAAAAAATAATTAATTTGATATTAAATTTATGATTTTCTTATTGAAATTAATTAAAATTGCCTATTTATTGCCTTATAATACTAATTTTAATTAAACTTAGATTTAAAGCACTATAAGAAAATGGATAAAGGATATTATAAAAAATTAAGCAACAAATTAAAATTGCCTTTTTATTGATAACATAATTAAATACATTAATTATTACAGAATAATTAAAATAATACTTCCATTTTTATTCAAATGAAAAAATGTCGTATTAAGGAGTAGGATAGTTCCCTAATATTTTGTAGCTGCAGACAAAGACTTTTCCAACCAGGCACCCGGGTGTCGGGAAATTCCCGCCTCTTGCTTGCCTGTCTCCGAGTTAGAATAGTCTTGCTGAATTTTGATCGTTTAAAATCAAAGATATGTAAATAAAATTTGGAAGGGGTCCTACTGCACTACACCCCTATCCATCCTTTCATTTTGCTATTAAAGAGGAGCAACGCCAAGGTGGATAAACCGCGTGTATCCTGTTAGGTATTAGTCATAACTATAATGAATAAAATAATTGGCTCAGTAGTATCTGTTGGTACTCGAGCATAATTACATAATTACCGCAGTAAAACGACACCTCGGAATACACACCTCATTAATTTTAATTATTTGCTCGGAGAGAGAATTGTAATTTGAAAATCTCATGTTAACATAAAGTACGATAAATGTAGGAAAGAGCTATTCTGAACAGTAAACAATCCCATGAAGACCCGTCGCTTGAAAATGTTACGGCAAACAATAACGCGAAACTTTATATATAAATCATGAGGAGAGGGTGGGAGAGAGAAAAATAAATATAAGTAAGCTTTACATGAATTGGACACGTTGATTGGGGAATACTTAATTATAATATGCGTAAATATGTATACGAAATACTTTGTATTCCAACAACTTAAAATAACTATTTAATAAAATTCAACTGAAAAATATGTGTTTAATGCTTTACTCTCCTTCATTATAAAAAACTATTATTTAAAATATATAAAAGAATGCAATCAACAAAAGTTATTTTATTAATCCCCTGCCTGATTGCAATATTAGTGAAAACGCTGCAATTGAAGAATCGTTTGGAAACATTTCTGACGCGACATTTGAAGTTGAATTGAGAGTTTTTAACGTGACGTCGGGTGGGTGTGTTATTTCATTATTTCAGGTCGCTGTTTTCGTTGGGGCGTCAGTCGTTGATTGGCAGAATCCGACAGCGCTCAGCAAATGAAATAATCCCTCAGACGCAAAAGTCAGGTCCAATTGAAAACTGCCTGATAGAGTAATCAGCGTCACTGCGCTGCTATTTACTAACAAAAGAATCAAATCATCTTAGAGACTCTCCTATAAGAAACACGTTTTGCTGTGACAGTGCAAACGTATTAATCAGTAAACATATAAAGGTTGCAAAACAACACAAACCTTTTTCATAACCCTACTTTCCGCTTCATTATTTTATTCCCCAGGATACAATCAAATTCAGTTAATCAGTGCATACATTTTCATTCAAACTTTTTATCAGAAATCTCTTCTATCCCCATCAGAATGTCATTTCATAGCGGTATTTTTCACTGAGGATTGACAAAATAATTGGGAGTTTATGTGAGGCTTTACTCTTCAACACGATTCCGAGTCATGTGTTTACGCACAGCAATAACAGGGAAATCCACAATATTCTTTAAATAAAATGAGCCTTGCTGAAACGATAAAAAAACTTATTATTTTAATTAATTACGATTGACCAAGAAATTTATTGGCCCTATTAAAAACGGTGTTAATAGTTATATTTAGCTGGCTTAATTGCAATATAATTGTATATACAAGCAATATATTTGTAAAATGTTAAAAAGTACTAATAAAATAAAAATTGACTCGTCGTATCGCTCCTTTTCGAACTCTTTTTTACAGTTCAACGTGGACTGATTTTAATCGATAAAAGATTTCACTGGCCTTTCGTTCAGTTCAAAAATTACCATTTATTTTCAATAATGAATTCATAAAAATCTTTCATTTTAAGAAATATTCATTCTAATTTACAAAACAGAGAAGACATAAATCAGTTTAGTAATTGGGACATATTTTTTTAATTCTACATCCACTTAAATCATTATAATTTTTTTATGTACCAAAAAAATTTATTTTAAGAAATTGTGAACTTAGTATCTTGAAGTTCCATTTTGGTTCGTAATTAAAATATTTATACTTAAAACACAATGGTAGTGCTGTAAGTGCCATTTTAATATTTTGCCGCTTCAGCGCTGCAGTTGTGATTTAATGTATTCGTCATTACATCCTACATTCATTAGGAAGCTCGACAGACCAACCTGTGTATAAGGAATCAATAATAAGTGCTGCAATAGTGAGCAAGTGGATTATACAGTTTAACGAATGTAGAGAAAATGTACATGATGAGCCGCGCTGATCAATGTTTTTCTTGTCTGACAAGTTGTATTGTTGGTTGAATTCTTGCAAAGTCATTAAAGACGTTATTGGACACTTCGTAATCTTCGTCGTTGAATACAGAGCAAGAAGCGATTACACGCTTTCACGTGGAAACATTTTTAATTGATGACAATGCCCGACCACAAACCGCCAGGAAAACTAAAGACCTGATCGAATCACGCAGACTATACTCATGATTTTGTGCGATTTTGGTCTTAAGAAATACTTTTGTGGAAAACATTATAACGACGTTAATACTGTGAAACATGAAATCACATTCTGTACTTTTACTTTGAGTAATACATACAAAAACGTATTGCCTGTTACCACAATTCTCTGAATAACGGCGGTAACTCGTAGTAGTGTGAGATATACGATAATAATTGGTAATAAACTATCGTCCCGCGTAATTTTAATTATGACTAGAGAACGTCAACGTTATATAGTGCGGGATACAAAGCAAAAATCTATATGTATATCGGTTTTTAATCAATATAAAATGATATGCATGTAATACCAAATTTCAAAACAGTAAATAAAGACCGCGGAATAAGTTTTAATTGTTTTTTCATTTTTTTCTACTTAAAATATACAAAATTGTTCTTTAAATGTCTTTAGATGTCGTGTGGATAATTTGTCATTTTCTTCCTATTTTTTTGCCCTTCCCAGCTGTCAGTAGTCCTTGAAAAATGTTGAGAGGAAGTCGTGATGGTTAGTCGCGCGGAACTGAACGATGATGAAGGTTTTTCTTCAGGTAGAGATGAAAATGAAGAAAATCCTGCGGAGTCGTCCAGCGAAGATGAGGCATGTGGAGGGGGCCATAATTCTATCCTCGAAAGGGGAAAGCGGACGAAATTCTGTGTTACCAGCATGAAACTATAAGAACGAAAAATAAAGAAAATAAAACCTGAGGGAGGCTTTATTTCAGATTATTTGCTGTGTTAAAGGATGAAATTCAAATACACCAGCTTTAAAAGCAAAATGATTAATTTCAAATAAATGATAATTCAAAAAGGATTGGCTAAAAGATTCCACTTTCACTTAATATATTGCTGCTGATAAATATTTTCAGATGCATTAGCGCTATCACTAATTTGTGATACAGAATTAAAACGAAAGGTTCTCGGTATATTGTGACAGCAGACATTAAAATATTTTGTAAGTTACCTCCATGTAATAGCGGAATGGAGATCAGTATCATAAGAACGCTTGTTTTATCACAAGACTTAGAACAAATTAAAATTCGCAGACATGCGGCAGACTTGAGTAACGTCTCAAATTTTTTTGTATATTACCTTCTGAGCAAGTAAAAACTGCGTGATACTAAAATCCGTTCGTCGAAATAAATTTGCGATCCTGTTTCGTTTCGTCCCCCGAAATAAAAAATTCAGTAAACGTAGGTAAAGATCTGAGGGTTTCCCTAAAGTTAGGCTAATGAAACGTAGTCAAATTAAATTGAAGTAATTTTTTAAGCTGTTCTTGTAAGCAAATTTCAATGATTATGTCTGATGTCAATCACAAATCAATCAACAGGAATAGATTAGGTGATGAAAATGAGGTACAGTATATTCTGTACCTGTTGCTCCACATGTACGTGCCTGAGTTCTGACTTCATATAAATGAATCCGTGCGCGACAGGAAGTAACCAAGTGAAGCTCGATCATCACGTCATCACGTGCCGCCAGGTCCCATCAATTACTCTGCATTGTGCCAAACGTCAATACGTCCTCCTCGGATTATTGTGAGCTACAACAATTTACCTGGATACATTTTCAAAGCACCCTCATTAAACCAGCAATTATTGTAAAAGTAACACTAGTAATTTAGAAAAATAAATTAGTTACGAAATGAGTAACGTTGAAGAATGTTGATTCTTAAACAGCTATGGTGGTTCCTCTCCAAAGGTTGCCAATAAAGCAGCCAATTGAAGTGATCTGGAACCACCTGGCAAAAGCAACAAAGAATGAAAAATCGTTGGGTGGTATTTATTTTATCACTTAATTTTGTCTGCTAATTCGCTACGTCTTTATCAAATTATTCTTCATCTACTACCGACATTTATTTCCCAATAGTAAAACAATAAATTTTATCGTCATTAAGCACATGTACATCATACAGATATTACAAATGATTGAAGCTATTTCACAGCTCTACAATAACCTATTGACCTATTAAAACAGGGCTTTGCACACACATAGAAAAACTCAAAAAGTTTAGAAGAAAGACAAGAATGGAAAATTTTCAACCGGACCAGGGAATCGCTCGCAGGATCTAGCGATATCCAGCCGCGTGCTCTACCAAATGAGCTAATCCGATTCGACGTCCAAGGACCGATTCTCTCCATTCCCGTAAACCTAAGCTGGGCTCACCTACCAATTCACTAATCACAATATTCACATCCTAATTCTAGGAAATACGTGAAGAACAGACATTGCGTAAATTCATCACAAGTGCATTTAATTCTAGTCTAAGGAAGTAGAAATGCTTCAATTGAAGCCCAGTAAAGCATATAGTTAATTTTAGACATTTTTCCATTCTTGCCTTTCTTCTAAAATTAACTATATTCTTTACTGGGCTTCAATTGAAGCATTTCCACTCCCTTGGTCAAAAAGTTATTTTTCTCATTTCTCTGCAGACATCAAACCGATAATCAAGTTGGTCCCACACTCGGCGTCCCTATCAACGTGTTCAGAAGCCCTGTTTATGCGATCGTCACATCCACCACGACCGACACATAGGTTTTCCAATCTTCAATTGACTCGCATCATGATGGAAGTGGGGTGGAGCACCATTCTGTTGGAAGAGGAAGTCCGTGATGTCTGTCTCCAATTGTGGCATGAGCCAATTTTCTAGCATGTCAAGATACTCGTGTCCTATAACGGATTTTTTTTCGCAGAATAAAAAGGGACCGTCAACTTTAAACCGTGAGATCGCACAAGAGAATGCCTATTGGGGGATAGGTGCGAGTGAGGGTTTTCTGTCGCAGGCATTTCCCCCCTCGAGTGGCTGCGGGGCTCACCTGACTGTCGAGAATGCCTCGTACTTTTTTTTTAAGTTCTAACATGCCGAGACACCTTCGCCTATTTTGGGAGGTTTATGTACTGGGGTCTTGCATAAGGCCACCTGCCTCCTAAAGACACGGAGAAGGGAATGCTGTGACCCGTCATTCGGAAAGGCGTGTGAATAGTACCTAATAGCCCGACCTACCTGATGCAGGTTTTCCAGGATTTTCCCTGCATCTCTTTATGTGAAACACCGGGTAGGATCCTTAAACTATAGCCCGGGGACCCTAGTTAGCCCTTGGCTACCTTTCTCTACCTTTCGCATCCCCCCTTTTCAATTCCCTTCCTATGTTATCAAAGGGGATTTGCCCCCCAAAAAAAACACATTCACTTTCGGTGAATTGCGAAAATGCTGCACGATGGCGTGAGGATTCTCTAACCCCCAGATTCGCCCATTGTGTTGTTTCATCACTGAATACCAAGTTTCACACAAAACTCGTCGTCTTCAAAGAGCTGTTGCATACGCGGGGAAAAATTAAAGTGTCTGACTTTGTCATCGGGAGTCGGGGCTTGCAGCAATTGCAAGGGGTAAGGCTTCTGGTTTAACCATTTCCTTAAGATTTTCCAAACGGTCGTCTGTGGCATGTTCAGCCCTCTGCTGGCCCTCACCGCCGACTTAATCGGGCTACTTGTGAAACTTGCCCGAACGCAGTCAACCGTTTCATCAGTCACTGTAGACCGACCCGTTGATTTCCCCTTATAGAGACATCCTGAAACTGCGCATACCATCGTCGAATGAAATTAGCAGTTGGTGGATCTTTGTTGAACTTCGTCCTGAAGTGTCGTTGCACTGTTATGACAGACTGATGTGATGAGAGCACAACATACGCTTTCTCGGCGCCTGTCACCATCTTGTCTCACTACTCCGATCTCGTGGTAGAAATCTGAAGAGCGGCTTCCGCCAAACAAACCTTTTTGAGTTTTTCTACCTGACCTTTGTGTTTCGTGACAATATGTTAATGAATGAAGCTACAGTGAATTTATGAAATCTCTTCAATCATTTGAAATAACCCTGTACATTACTTTCAATTTTATCTCATATCAATGTGAACTAAAAAAAATTTATAAGACAATATTTAAATGAATAAGCTATTCAAATTCAACAGCAAGATACATTTTTATAAAATGAAAATTGGAACACAATAATAAAATATAAAGGCGAACGATCAGAGTGCTACTGTGATAGCTTATAACGATGGGAGAAGTTAAAGGGTTCAGAAATGATAATTGTCAGCTCTGTATAAACAAGCGTTTCCCAACATTTCTATCACCATGCCCCACATTAGTCTTTCTAAATTTCGTAATGCCTCTATCTGACGTATACATTTATTTTTTATATTAATTACAATTTTTTAGTGACAGGCCACTTTATGAACAAATCGCAGAGATATTATTTTAAAAAACAGTTAGTATTTAATTTTAAAAAATGACGAGTAATATTCAACTAAGACTTTTCTACAACATTTTAATTTTTAGTTATAATTATTTAATTGTTGAATAATTTTAAATCAGTTATAGGTTTGGTCATCTTCAATCTCATGTCTACCCGTTTTGAGTTACACAGTCTATTTCTTTTTTTTATTAGAAAATCATTTACAGCACTACATCCACATTCAACTAAGTACATTACACGAAGATTGAAGCAATAATTGTATATCTGTTTCAAAATTGGTTTGATTGGGGTATTTAATTTCTGTCTCATCAGAAAACCATGCCGTCACTCCTTTTACAGCATAGTGAATAAAGTTTTATCTGACTCATTATTTTTAATTTTAGAGAGTGGTTCTTGGTACTGAATACAAATATCAGACAAATCACATTTACATTAGCTCCTAGTTTGTAAAATCAGTCTTTCTCTTTAATCACCGGCCATCGAAAATAATAAGTAGCCTATTGCAGAATCAATCACTTTATCTTCCAAATATAATTTTGATATCATTCAATGAATGAAACTAATTATTTTCGTTTTTGTATGAACGAGAGTTTAATTTGTTTCATGAAATTGTTTATTTAATCTACTTTTTCAAACATATCAAATACTTTACCTTTAATCTTTAATAGATACTTAATCTATGTCTTTAATAGTATCAAATAGTTCAATGTATATTCCCAAGATTTTCCCATTCGACCAAATTTTAACATACTTCATAATTGATTTTAGTATACTATTTCATTAAATTCAGATACTATCCGTCTTTCCTTTTGCGGTTAGTTTTTAAACGTTAGACGGGCTCGCTTTTTAATTACCCACACGTGGGTCGTTAGAACCATAATGGGAACCTCTGGTGTAGACTTGAGCGATTGTTTATGGCGTGACGTATGTCTGCAAGAAACAAAATAAAACTCAGTTTACAATTCTCTTATTATTTATTCAAATTGGTCTAAATTTTGTAAATCAGTGTAGATTTAACTTATTTTTTATCAGAGGAATACACTAATAAGTATAGGACAATTGATATGAAAAATATGACGGTTTAGGCAATGAAACAAAAACCACAAATAGAACATTCAATTTTATAAATAACATTATTTGATGGGAAAATATTGCTACGATCTTTGGTCATCTGGTGTAACTATAAAATGAAGGTTTTATAATTATAAATAACAATACTATGCATACTTTTAAGTAAACTTATTAAATTAGGATGAAAAACACCACATTATAGTAAAACAGTAAAATCGTAATCTGCATTATTTTATATAACTTGAACCTGAAATGAACTCAAATTAATCTTAGATAATCGGGTGTTCATATATTTCTACATAAAGTCAATGAATATAGTCAGCCAGTAGAATAATTTAAAATATTAAAGGATTTATTATTATTATTATTAATGACTGATTTTAATTTTGATGGTAATGATGAAAAATATATACAATTACATAGATTATGTGAAATAAATACAACATAAGGAGTAAGTTTGTTTTAATGTTTTAAAATAATGTGTATTATGTTTTCTAATATTTCAATTAATTTGTGTTTTTCAATTATAGATGACTGTAGCATATGCAGTAAGCTCCTCTAAAAGTTTAGTAAAATTTACACTCAAAACAAAAATAATTTTTATTTTATTAAATGTGTGACTAATTTGGAACCAAGGGTTTGTCATCATTAACATCATAATTAAAATTTTCAAAGTGATAAACATTATCAGATACAAAACTTATGACTAAGATTGTACCGTAAAATTTGCCTAAAAACTAAAATTGTATCATTTATTATTAATCATACATGTTACCTATTTATTTGTCGTCCACCATGACAATGAATTCAGCAAAAATTAATGTCTATTATCAACAGAGAAAGTCGTTTATCTTTCCATTTGCTATCATAAATTGGAAACTTCGCTCTATGTTAAGTGGTCAAATAAGGATTTGTGCGATCTACACAAATTATCGTCGTTTGAATGTAACCAATTTGTTTATTTTTCATTCAGACGCAAATGAGCTCTGAAACAAGATTTCCGATGAAACGGTGAAATAACAATAATTTTTCATCTCTGTTAAAACACCGTTATTCGGCTTAAAGGAGAACTTTTATTATTGGACACAAAGAGCTCGTCTGTTTAAACAAATTCAGGTACGACGCAAAGTATAAGGAGATAAGTGATTACTTTACACGGTCACTGAGACTGGGATTATGACTGCTGGAGAACCAATAGGCTGACCACATATCGCTCCAAATTTGAATGTGTCGCAGTCGACCAAAGGCCACGGCTCTGAATGGGCTGCAGAGCCAAGGAAGATGTCTTTACTTTATTTAGACTTATCTGGCTTCCATTCATGTATTAATAGGACAGGCAGAGAAAGTAAATTACGCAAGTTAATAAAAGTTCAATGAACAAATGCAACCTCTAATCTCATGAAAAGAAACAGTTGCCTTGAAATTGAAATAAAATAGTGGAACCCGATTGAATTGCAGTGAAATGGCTCATGAAGAAAGCACTCAGTTCTAATGGGCACATTGATGGATCTTGCACTTAATGCCTCTTTAATTGCAATGGATGTAATTTATTATTTACTTTTGAAATGTTAATGAAAATTGGTGCTAAAAGTAGCCGAAAATACCATTACTCATTACGATAAATTTCTAAATTTTATAATACATAACTTTTAATTACAAGTTATTTAAAAATGTCAAATAAATGTAGGTAAAGTTTTATTGAAGAATTATGGATTTAATATGACAATGCTTTTGTAGGTTACCAACCGCAATCTATCAAATAAAAGTAATGTAATGTAAACAAGTAGGTAGTTTGCAACAAAACTTAGTACAAATAATCTTAAAAAGGCAATTTAACATAAATATTTCATTTCGAAAATGATATTTATATAATAAAAATATATATTAATTCTACGTGAAGGTTTCTTTTCTATACGTGTGTTAAAATTTCAAAATAGATGCGAGTTGCCTATACTCTTGATCTGTTAATACTTCGAAACGGCTTAACGAATATCAATGAAAATTTCAGGGATTAAAACAGGAATTTCGAAATAAATTTTCGAGTATGTTCATTTCTATACATTGAATAGGTTAGAAGATATATATAAATCTATTGAATTGCTGCCCGAATTGCTAATTTTTATTTATTTATTTATTGGTGAACAGGTTACATGAGGGTGATCCTGAAACAAGCAACCATTTAATAGCATAGGCAAGGAATTGAAAAGGGGCGGTACGGAAGGTAGAGCAAGGTAGCCAAGAGTTGACTAGGGCCCCTGGTATATAGTTTAAGTATCCTGCCCGGTGTTTCTCCTGAAGAGAGGCAGGGAAAACCCTAGTAATACCTGCATCAGGTAGGTCGGGCATTGGGTACTATTCTCACGCTCTTCCGAATGACGGGAGAGGAGTTTGCTGTGGGGTCGCAGCATTCCCTTCTTCCTGTCTTCACTAGGTTTAGGGGGCAGTAAGCCGAGTGATCACCAAATAGTTGAAGGTGCCTAGGCATATGAGAGCTTTGAAAAAACCAGAGAGAGTACGAGGCATTCCCGACGGAGTCAGATGAGCTCCGCAGTCAATCTGGCAAATAAATGTCTGCGAGAGAAAACTCCCGCAGGCTTCTCCTCCTCATTTTTCGTGGCCTTGAAATGCATGATAGGGGTTCTGTTCTAAACCAACTGCGAGTTATAAGGTTTTCCCTAAATAGATGTACCGTACTTTTTATATATTCAGTGAATTCAAATTTATGAAAAATCTGTATCTGTTGTTTCGTTTTTAGACCAAAATAAAACTATTTCGGCGCGTTCGAAGTCGTGGGGGTTAGCTAGTTGTTAATAATCATTTAGGTTTTCCCTCTGCTGTATGACAATTTAAGAGGGTATCATGTTATGTTGGTGTTTAAAGCAATTTCCCTAATTAATAATATTTTTATATTCCTTCATATAAAAATTAAATTATTATCGTTTTATTAAATTCAGTCCTAGAGACATGAAAAGGCAATAAATATAAAACAACGATATGTTTTGTCTCATCCTTAAAGTTTTAGAGCAAATCTAAAGTATAGGCATCAGCGAGAATGTTAATAGTCTCCGTCGTTGGTGTAAAATATTTTATAGGTCTCTTGCAAAGTGAACTTTATAGTACTCGTAATAAAAGGGATAACTGAGATTCCCTGTAGTCATTATAGAAGATTACATTGTGGTAAGAATATCCCGGTACCATCAGTGAATGAAGGGATAAATCGGCGCACTCAGTCACATCAAAATTTACAATATTGAAACGCCGGGTTTTACTCTCTAAGGAAGATGAAGAAGAGATCATTTCCTATAATGCTGGCCTCTTTGGTATTTGTATGATAATTATACCTATACTATATTTTTTATCTTCCTCTATATTGGCATAAATGATATATTATAGGATTTTAATTTAAATAATTTAATAACATTACTTGCGCTTTAAGATTAAACATAATAATTTTATTTATAAAAAACAATCACTTAAAAGGGGGCCAGTGCGATATTACAAATAAATAAATTCAAGGAGAACCTTTCGCTTTGCCGACGATATTGAAGTATTAGGAGAGTCAGAAGAAGACTTCGAAACCATAATAAATGGTATGAACGGAGTCATGGAGAAAGAGTTCAATATGAGGATTAATAGAGGGAAAACCAAGGTAATGGAGTGTAGTTTGGGATACAGTAGAATAACAAAGAGAGTTAGATTAGGAAGGGGTTGACGGAAGTTCAGGAATTATGCTACTTGGGAAGCGTAATAACTAGGGATGGTAGAAGTATAGTAGACATAAAGAGTAGGATAGCACAGGCAAGGAAGGCAGTCGCGAAACAGAGGGATTTACTTAGGGTAAAATAAATGTGAATATTAGGAAATCGTCGTTAAAAATGTTCGTATGTAGCGTGGCGTTATATGTGTGCGATCGTGGACAATAGGAGTAAAGGAAAAGAATAGAACCTTTGAAATGTGGGTGGTGATATAGGCGAATGCTGAAAATCAGATGGGTGGATAGAATCACAAACGAGAAAGTTCTAAACAGAAAGGGAAAAGCGAACAATATTGAGGACGTTGACAAAGAGAAAGGAGAGATTAATAGGCCACGTTTTAAGGCAGGAGGGTCTTGTAAAATTTACATTAGATGGAAGTGTGTGGGGTATGTACAGAAGAGGGAATCAAAGGATGGCTAGTAAAGGCTTGCGAAAGTTGTTTTCGCATGTGGGTTGCATCAGACCAGTCTTAGGACTTAATAACTCAACAAAAAAAAAATTCAAGCAGACCAATTTTAAATATCAGGGTTAATTACTTAAGGGATAACCACGTGCAGCAGAGACTTCGTGCACTTGAACCTGTTTTGTCTTAATTCGTGTCTTGATGCAGGTTGCTATTTGACCAGAACTTCCTTCTGGTTGAATTGCACAGATCTTCCCTCTGCCGGTGGAATGTGGGATGAACACGGTACTGCTAATAATTGAGGAAACCCCAGTTTCTCCGTCTTCTTCCCTTCCTTTCTAGTTCTCAATACCTTCTCACTAAAGAGCAACAATTCAGACCTCCTTTGCCTCGTCGCCTTCTCAACGTCCTGAAGAACTGTCCTCCTATGCCTCCTCGACACGTCAACGTCTTGATCAACTCTCCATAACTACCTTCTCGTCATCTCAACGTCTAGAACTATTATGAATATCTTTTCATTTTCTCGCCTCCCAGCTAAACTCTTATATCCCTTATCCAAAGGAAAACGCTATCCCACGTAATGTTTATTTCCATGGCACAGTGTCATTTGGATATTTGGAAGGGTGAATGTTCGTTCAGGAAAACAAGCTTAATATTATAAAACCGCAGAGGCTTGTCCTCCGTCCTGCAGATTGACGCTGGGAAAAACCACTTATTACCTACCTGTCGCGGAGCCATAATGTTCTTACTAAACCTTTAGATCATTCAAAAATCCAAAAATTCGAATAAAACTAGGGAGGGGTCCTACTGCGCTAGAATATATATATATATATATATATATATATATATATATATATATATATATATATAACTTCTAAAATTATAAACTCAACAGACGCTGCCTACAAAAAATAAACTTGCTACTTTTGTAAAGCTTTTAGTATCGAAAAACTGTTCAATTTTTTTCGATGCACACCCCGAAACATAACTGTCCTATGCTGATTAACGAATGATGCGGCTTCTCGGACAACTTCCTATTTTTGAGTGCTTTTATCCTGGGTTCAGACCAATCGTTAAATACACCGTTTCTGATAAATATGGTGGAATATTTATAGAAATATCGCCTTGTAATTATCATACTCGCCGAGAGCCATTTGTACACCTAGTAAATGTTTGCCGTGCTTCCAATCCCCATGACGCTGCCCTGTAAATTGGCTTATTACTTCCACGGCCACTTACAGCTAATAGTTAATTAAACTTCACTCCCTTATCAGAACTTAATTCCAAGTTTCCATGTTACAATTTATATCTGAATATAATTTTGATCCTTGTTGTATTGTTATTTACAATATGCCATTTAATTGTTTTAACCAAATACTATAAATCAACATAAAAAAGGAAAATTATTCAAAATAAAATATCGTTGATTAAAATAATTAGAATTTGGATATATTTTACCATTATTATGTCATTGGTGAAAGTAATTTGAAGCAATAGGTTTATAGTATTTGACTGACGAGGAATCACAACAATAGAAATGGATCTTTGTATAAAAGAACGTATATATTTAGTTCGTATTCGTGAATTATTCAGTTAAGTGACGCATATTAAACGGAAAAACTACCTAATTTCATTTCTCACGACTGAATGTAAAAGTAACTAGAAAACTATCGAGATTGGGCTCTAAACCGGTTTAATGTGGGTAACTGAGTTAAATTCTGACAAAAAATGCGATTCAATTTACAGTTCATCCAGTAAGAGGGGTTGGCAGGGAGTAAAAAAGACTTACGCATGCCATTTCTAACGAATGGAATAATTTCCATTAAATTTTGAACACGCTTCCTTGGCGACCCGAAAATCAACACTGTTGGGGTAAAATATTTGGGCGGGGATGGAGCTCATAAATTTTTAAATAGTCAGAAAAGCCATTATTTATTTCCAATATATATATATATGGAAAGAAATAATGGCTTTTCCAATATATATATATATATATATATATATATATATATATATTGGAAAGAAATAATGGCTTTTCTGACTATTTAAAAATTTATATATATATATATTCGGGGTCAATTAATTTGATAGATTTTTCGCTCAATTTGTTTGAGTATAATTTCAACCCCATTCAGCCTCGAAGTGGAGTATGAAAATAACATTAAAACAGTCAAGTTTGATATTGTAATCGGTGCTTTGCGAGTCTTTGAGTTTAATTCTGACATTTAGGATGTGATTCAAATTGTAGTTCATCATTGAACAGGAGATAGGGCGGAATAAATCATATATCAGCAAAAGTTTAATTTCAGTGATTATCAGAGGGATAAATTACGTTCCGTTACGATTGGAGCTACTCCGATTGAACTCAGTTTATATGTCACTTATGTCCAATTTGAACACTTGATAGGTAAAATAACCCCTATCTCCTTCAAGGGTATATAATAGTAATTCTAATTTAACTTACTGTCTTATACTACCGAAGTTAATCATTACCATCTAAAAATACCGGGCGTAAATTTGTCTTAAGAAACGGTATTTCTTACTCTATTCGGTTGCCGGAAACACTTTTGACATTTTTAAAGTACGGAGTGCAATTTTTATTTCTTAAAGTACCCGGAGTAGTTTTCTGCTCGAATAAGGTGCTAAGAGAATTTTTATTCAGTTAGTTTACTGAAAATAGTTTTAGTCTTGTTATGTATCGGGGATACTTTTTATTCTCTGGAGGTACTGAGAGTATGTTTGAGGTTCATATTGTGACGCTTTCGATTCCCGTTTAATCATGCGTTGAACAAGAATTAAATAATGTATCGGGATAATATAAATAAATACCCCATCAATGGCGGGTACTCAGCTAGTCTATGTATAAATTAGAAAAAAAACTCTATGAATTATGAATACTTTTCGATTTAGACAGTCATAAAATATACATTAAATAATAGAATGAAAACAAAAGAAATTGTTGGCCTATGCTATATGTGTGATAAAAATAAGATTTGTATAGATAAATTGTAATCATCTGTTTGTTAGATGTGTGGAATATAATTTCTAAAATTTTATAAATCGATTAATATAAAATAAACAGTCGAAATCTTCGAAACTGAATGAGAAATAAACAATCTAGACTAATTTTGGTTTGAAATTAACACTACATCAAACATAGTTGATATGACTAATTAAATTTTTATATTCCTTTTTGTAAATATTTTATTGTAATGGTGAGAAGAATTAATATATATCAAATGCAATATATCGACGTATGTTCAGTTCAGTAGGTAAGTTATTCGCTACCTGCGCTAGTATCGTCGTTGCCACCTGCTATCGAACGGCAAATAAGACTGACGCAAACAAGACGATACCGCTGTAGGGTGTAGACTTTCTGCTTGTGCTGAAATCGGGTCTGACTGTTAAGGGAACGTGATGAAGAAAGGTTTAATGTAAACAATTTCCATCTATGATAATTTTGTAAAGTGGTATTCATTAAGAGCGGGTCGATGTTGAAATGAAACATAAGCTGTGCGTGATGTATTAACGTATTTTTTTTTACTTGAAAAGCCCATGTATGCCATTATGTATGAAATAATATCGTTCAAATTTCCGCCACGGCTTCTCACCGTGGTTCTATCTTGTTTGATACATGATAGGATACTAATATTGATTTTTATTCTTTCATTTATCTTAAATTCGGTAATGATCACAATCAAAGTTATGGCTGATGTCTAAAATTGATTTTGTAAATGGGATATATATTATCATGTGAAAGCTTGATGTCTATGGCTCTTTTGTTTTGTCCCATGTATATGGATGTGGTGACAGGAATGCCTCCGGTTGACATTCTGGCCGACGAGTGCCGCAGACTACAAACAAACAGAGGTCTGGAAGGCAAGAGAGTTGAGAGGCTCAAAACATATGAAGAAATGCAACGCCGTTGGGATGAGTCCAATAAAGGCCGATGGACCCATAGGTTAATAAGATCAATTAAAGACTGGATTGATCGGAAACACGGATAAGTGAATTATTATCTTACTCAACTCTTGACCGGTCACGGCTGCTTCAGGGCATACTTCTACAGGTTTACCATAGATAATTCACCTGCATGCCCTGAATGTGGAGTTAATGAGACACCAGAACACGTGTTTTTCAGTTGCTCAAGATTTTCATATGAGAGACGAGCATTAGAAAGCGATATTGGAACCTCAATAACACCAGATAATTTGGTACCCAATATGCTGCTTTCACCTAATGCCTGGAATAAAGTAAGCGCATATGCCTCTACAGTAATTCAAAGATTAAGAAATTACGAAAAGGAGAGAAATAATAATGTTTAAAGGAGACAGAGAGAGCTTGACGCTACGACTGCTTCCTGTGAAGTAATGTCTAACGACGGTCCCACAGGAAGATACACAGTCATCGTTGGAAAGGGAGGTGTTTTTAGTGGGTAGAATCCCTCACTACTATCCAGTGCGGACCCTCAGATAGTGTCTTTAAAAGATTTTCACCTGCCCTCGCAAAAAAAATGTATATGGATGAACAATTCTTGAATTCTAAGTGGCAAACTACATGATGAATATTGTTTTTATGAACACGGCCTTTCAACATCTCCATAATGGTGGAGAACTTATGGGGGTGGATTTATTGTCTAGGATATGAATAGATCTGTTAACGGATGGTGTAACGGTTGATGGAACGCCAATAAAGATTTTCAATTATACATAGTTTAGTTAACAATAAATATCCACACGACTCTAAAAAAATTAGAAAAAGATTAATTATCACAAAGGCGAAATGTTCAACACAAATTCTACCGATGCTTTAACATATCATTAAATACTATATCCACAAACCTTTACCCAATTCATCACCACAACTATTCTTATTATTAATCACTATACAAAATTTGAAAGACCGTATAGATAATAGATACGGCTGGATTTAAGCGATGACCTGGGATATGTTGACTTAAAGGGCATCGGTTGAATGCGGTTATTGGTATAGATCCCATAAGAAAAAGTGCTATTCAATCGTGTAACTTTCCATGGTCATTTGGCATCAGTGACTAAATAATAAGCAACAGTTTAGATAGACGCAACCAAAAAAACATTGCCGCCACAGGTTGCCAACATCGACCCGACCCAAATTGCAAACCCCTACAAATAAAACGAAGTAGCAAATGAAGTGCTACCGAATGGGCATTAATAATTAATAATGAAAATTTCATTTTTATGTTTCCATAGAGACTGCATTCGTGTTCATGAACTAATGTGACCTTCGGTGTTGTAATTGCTGTGAGCTGCGATTTATTGAAAGTGATAAAGACCAGATTCCGGAAATGATCAATCAGTTCTTTAAGTTATTCCTTCCCTATCATTCCGTCAAAGCTGGACCTTATGACATTATGACGCACTGATGTGTATGTTATTCCGTTGCTTTGTTGCAGTGTACTCCAACACGAACCCCCAGCTTACCTGAGGATCAAGTGGGCTCTCTGCAGATTTCTCTCAGCTACGATCCTGCAGCAGGATTGCTCACTGTCCGCTTGGTGGAGGTAAGCAGACAACCCCTTGCCATATTTTAATACTTTCTTAACAAATACTGTGGTAACAATTTCGAATTATTAGGCATTATTTCAAATTAATTCTGTTAATTTGTAAAGTTATTACATATCTTAAACTGTGCACTACACTTACAAATAACAATTTACTTCCAGATTTATGATTATAATTAAAATTATTCACCGATTATGAACTGCAGATTTCATAAAATCGGAGGATCATTAAATATTAAGTTCAGTAATGACTCATTTATCTTCAATACAGAATAAGATTTTCAATAGTATGGAATGAGTAATAAAACCAAGCCAGCCAAAACTCCCCGTATTTTTTTAAAAAAATCCCTCTTGGTATCAGGTATTTTTACATTAAAATCACAATATTCACGGGGAATGACGGTTTTTTGAAAACCATGTATGTGTATATTTTTATTTTTTAATTTGTATACAATATATAAAAGACTGGATAATAAAAAAGCGGCCTACGTTAATGGCATTTGTAGATTTAGAAAAAGCGTTTGATAATGTGAACTGGAACACACTATTAAGGATTTTGAAGAACACTGAAATAAAGTATCGAGAAAGGATGCTTATACATAACCTGTACAGAAGACAGGGAGCAGTCATTAGAATAGAAGATCAAGAAAAGAAAACCGTAATCAAGAAAAGGGTAAACAAGAATGCAGTCTGTAGCCCGTGCTGTTTAACTTATATATAGAACAAGCAATGAAGAAGGTTGAAACGAAATAAGGAAAATTAATCATACTGCAAGAAGAATAAATAAAAACCTTAAGCTTTGCCGACGATATTGTAGTATTAGAGCAGTCAAAAAAAGGAAACCATAATAAATGGCATGAACGGAGTCCTGGAGAGTTCAATATGAGGATTAATAGAGGCAATACCAAGGTGATGGAATGTAGTTTGTGGAACAATGGAATAACAAAGGCTGTTAGATTGGGAAGGGATATTTTGACGGAAGTTAAGGAATTCTGCTACTTGGGAAGCGTAATAACTAGGGATGGCAGAAGTATAGTAGACATGAAGAGTAGGATAGCACAGGAAAGGAAGGCTGTCGCGAAAAAGCGGAATTTACTTACGGGTAATATAAGTGTGAATATTAGAAGATCATCGCTAAAAATGTTTGTATGTAGCGTGACGTTATATGGGTGCGAAACGTGGACGATAGGAATTGGGGAAAGGAAAATAATGGAAGCTTTTGAAATGTGTTATAGGCGAATGCTGAAAATCATTTGGGTGGATAGAATCATAAAGGAGGTAGTTCTAAACAGAATAGGGGAAAAGCGAACAATATAGAGGGCATTAACCAAGAGAAGGGATAGATTAATAAGCCACGTTCTAAGACACGAGGGTCTTGTAAAATTAGCATAAGAGGTAAACGTGTGGGGTAAGAACAGAATAGGGAGGCAAATGATGGAATACGCTAAGCAGATTATGGAGGATGTGGATTGTCCTAGTTATAAGGCAATGAAAAGGCTTGCGAAAGATAGGTTAGCACGGCAGGTTGCATCAGATCAGTCTTTGGACTGAAAACCACAACAATATAATGAATGTGATATTAAATTATTGTAAACCATATTACTTATAAATTTTATATACTATACAGGTGATAAATATTGTTCCAACATAAAATATAATTGTAATGCGATTTTATAAATTGTATATTATACGAATTTAAATTAATTAAATTTCAGTGTTTATTACAAATGAATTTGCTTAACCTACAAAATTTTCTGTAAAAATCAAACAATGATCAGAGTGTACTGTATTCTTAAGTGATATGGAATCGCAGTAGTTTTTTGATATAACAAATTTTTATTGATATTTTTTAGGAATGAATTTTGTAAAACTAATGAAAGGCTTTGATTAAAATTATTTTTCTAAACGCAGTACAACCCTGGTTAACCGAACCAAATGGGGTGAAGAATTTTTTCGGTTAAGCCGTGAACGCAGAAAAACTTGAGCAGGGTGAATTGTTTATCTAAGAATATTCGTATCACAAATCTTTACCTATAATTATGTTCTATATATGTACCTAATATGATCTATGCTAGTAAAATATTTCAATGTTCTAAAATATAGCATATTTACTGCCTTTTATATATTATTATTTCAAGATTAACTAGGATAATTTTAAATTCATTAAATGAATATGTGGTTTAGAATTTTAAATCTTGTTGAAAATTCTGCTTAAAACTCACATTAAAGCTTCTTTCGGTGGCTTTTGAAGTGGGTCCAATCTGCAAAAACACTTTGGGTTTTTTTCAGACTGCCCACCTTTACGAACCCTGAATAAAAACATCTAATTAATTCAAATTCTTTCACATTTATGGTTACATGTTTATAATATTCCTTACACAAGGGCCTCATTGATTCACACTGATTTAATAATACGTCTAATTCCATCAGTTAAATAATTGAATAGTCACTAAAGATCATAGCTTATAATAAATCATTTAGAGATCTTCATTATTATTGGATATCCTGTTACTAAAAAATCGTTAAAAAGCAATGAATTTTAATGAGATACTTTCAAGAAATGAAACGTAGAATCAAATAACGCTCATTCTTAGGAGAGAAAGTCGAAGTTCCTGAAACCCCAAACTTTGTTTTTGTTTTTACGCCGTAATGTCTTGAAAAATTATTTCCATTGCGAGAGAGAGTCCTAGGAGGGTTGTTATTTCATGTCCGGGTTCAGGACTAAACAAAGGGTCGTCTGCATTCAAGAGTTTAATCTAGTTTATGCCCACCTTTGCGAAAAGGAAAGAGGAGGAACACGGAATTAATAACCGCCCCTTTATTCAACGTAATGCAATCTCCTCGCTTGCTTTCGGAAACGTCCTCAGCTTTTATACAACTTGTATGGCAATTTCCATGAATTGCGTATTATTGCTAAATGTTTACTGCTACTACAACTGAAACTATTTTAAATGAAATTAAATTAGAGTCGTTTGAAAAGAATACTTAATACTGGAGTGCAATGTCGCATCACAATCAAATCGTATGCTTGCTTTCCAACGAACACGGAGCATATAGTAAAACTCCAAAAATGTTAATTGAATTAGTGCAAAGTCAGCTCAGAACAAACGTCACTTCAGTATTGATACTTTACTCTTGCCGTATATATATATATATATATATATATATATATATATACGTATATATATTAACGTAATAAAATAAGGTTAAAGTTATGACCACGGCTGGCTTGAACCATATATACACAAGTGGTCAGTAAAATTCAACTTCATAAAATATTCAGGAACGAGTTCACCTGAAGCGCCGCTTCTCAAGAAATCGTCTGAGTCGTCTCAAGCGTGAAATAGTTTTCTACGACGTTTGTTATAAAAAATATGGTTCAATAATTAAAATAACGTCATGAAAAGAATAAATTGAGGGCGCTGCAATCGAGATTGGGCGAGGCTTTTGTTGGACGTTTTCTGGAAATATCTCAATAATTAAAGATTAACTGCGTAGAAAACTTATTAAAATCATTCTTGAGATAGAGAAACCGACAATGAAAAATATAAAGAAGCCATTTATCAAGTTATCTGTTTATCGCGACAATTGGATGCACTGAAAAATTAATTACAATGAAAAGTAAGAGAAATATTTGGGATGAAAAATGCGATAAACATAAAAAATAGGAGAATTTTTCTATCTCTTTAGAAAAGAATTCAGGAACTAAATATTGAAAATAGAAGGTAATTTCAGAAAATTAGAGACAGAAATTCGATTCTTGATTAAGAAATTATATTCTTGGGTCAAGAAAGTATAGGGGAAAAAGTGAAACGCAGTGGCGATAACTGATCAAATTATTTTTAATTGCTACTAGCGGCTTTGCGTTCGTACTACGACCAAACCTATCATAGACTATAATGTCACAGTTTAATTTATCTATTTTATTTGAACCAGTTTTACTTTAAGCTGAAAACGTTTCTCGTCTTTTATTACGTGGGAGACTCCCAAAGTAATGCACATTATTTATTTGACAATTACATTTTTATCCTACGATTTTCATATTTTTATAATGTGTAGATACATCCCTTACAGAGAGCAAAATCATTTGTTCATGTAGCCATCATCCCTGTAGACTGCTTTACGTCACCTTGGAACTAGGTTCTGCAAACCCGCATTGTAAAAATCTGCATTAGCACGTTTGAGTCATTGATGGGCTGCGTTTACTTGTTTCCTTTTACCAATTCTTTCACTATGGTGCTTTTTTTCAGTTGAAACCATGTATGTGACTCCACGTTCTCAGGAGATATTGTAGGGTGTGCCGCTGCGAGAAGTATCCGGAATATTGGCTTGCCTTCTTGTACCACGTACTCCCCTAGCCCATCGATTAACTGTACTTCGTTCGACAGCAACCTCTTGTGGTTGCTTCCCACTATCCCGTTCTCAGGGCACATGAATTTTTTAACAGCATGTTGATTTTGACGAATGTCAAGTTCAGCAGCCATCTTGATTTCATTCTAAGACAGCGCCACTAACGGAAACTGGTTGAAATAAATTGAAACAGAAGCGGAAAGGATGTGCATATGTAAAGGGTCTTTCAATAACGGCGGGTCAGTGTTGAATTGTAAAAAAAAAAAAAAGCTGTGTGTGAGGTATTCTTTTTTTATTTAAAAGACCGATTTATTCCCTTTCAAATAAAAAAAGAATTTCGTGAATACCTCACACTGGTTTTATTCCACTTCAATATCGACGCGTCCTTATTGAAACCCCCTATCCTTCATAAATTGCAAAAATGTAAAATAGAAAATAAATGATAATAAAATAATGTCCATTACTTTTGTATCGACCTTTGTAGTTAATTTTGCACTTAACGTAGATTCATTATATGAGGTATCCATCTTCACATCATTAATTTGTTATGGATTATTATAGTGGTCATAAGTAATCCCCACTCCCTCTCCCAGCAGTAAATTTTTTTTTATTAAGCACTCAAAATAATTATTTCTCCAGAATATAAATTACTTATTTACGCCTGCATTAACCTGTCCGCGCAACAAATTGAAATATTTGCCAGATAATTCGTTCCACTCGTCATTGATTTACTTGTTAGTCGACCAAATCACAGTCGTGTAATTATCCTATTAGCGTATCTAACTTGAACTATTTTTATGTTGAAATCAGCGAAGTTTGGTGTATATATGCACATGTTCTACAACATATAAATAAATTTATGAAGAATTCTTTCAGATTTTTATGAACCTTGATATTGTGTTTCAACAGTGCATATATGTATGCAAATATGCAACCTCGTGCTAAATTATTCCGCGTTTAAAAATTAGAAACTATTACACATTAGGCAGACAGAATTAAAACTCGTAGCATTTACGGATCAGATCATTTGCCGCAGAGTATTGGTAACGCCATCGTAGTTGTAGTATTACTAATATAACAGAGTTATACTCGTAATATATTTTGGGATGATGTAACACATAACTTAAAAATCTCAAGGGCCGCCACTGGTGGAAATGAATTTTTTAAATAAGAATTAACAACCCGTATATCAGACATTAGAAAAAAAATTATGATGAATTTTAAACTTAAATTTAAAATTTATGGTCGAAAATTGACAAGGGCCACAATTGATGGTCGAAACGTCTATAGTTTAAGTTTAAAATTCTTCAATTTTTTTTCTAAATGTCTTATACTAATCGTTAATTCTTAATTTATTTATTTTATTCACATAATATATAATATAATTGTTCTTATGTAATTGAAAGGAATATTGATCACGTAACGTGTAGTGACAACTGTAAAGTAAAATAATCAGGCAAATTTTCTGTGTGTTAAATAATGTTATCTGTTTTTTAGGCTCATGACCTGCAAGCAAGAGATTTCAGTGGCACTGCTGATCCATATGCCAAAATACGTTTATTGCCAGATAAAGGTAATATGTGGCAGACTAGAATACACAAGCGCACGTTGAATCCAGGTAAGGTATTTAAAGCCATTTGTATTGGGAATTGCAATAAGTTCGACACAAAACTTTGCTTACTAACAATTTTCAAATACACTTACGGGCTGAGTGACTCATTCGTAAAGCTGTCTTCCATATAATTTTCCTTTCAACAATGATCTGTAACTATGGTTTAGATGCGATCTGCACAAGGTTTGGAAAGCGAAATAATCTCTGGAAGCGACTTAGAACCCGGAGATCAATATGATCTTATTCCCCAGGGATTCGCTTCAAGAACAAATTCCATATTTGTTATTCACCCTTCAATCCATTTAACGAATGGTGTCAATAAGTTACAGATATGTAAATAAATTCTTGGTATCAAAAGTCGTGGCTCTCATAAAAACAATTATATTATTCTAAATACTATATTGTAAATAATTCATGTCCCTAATAATTATTTGCTTTTGTTGGGGCGGAAACGAGTCAGAGGACAACAATTAGAGAAAGACAAACGAGTTTAGTGTGTGTGTGTTAGAGGCGACAGCGAGTGTGAGCGGCCGCTATCAAGACTTATAAAGAGCGAAAGGGGCGTTATTTCCCTGTGTTAGTATGTGTTACCGTGCATAGTTGGCTATATCTGAGAAAGTTCGTAATAATTTTTTTTGAAAATATCCTATTTACTTTCAACTGCATAATGAAAATTGTTCGTAATGATATATTTTTCGCTCCGAGGATGTTTTATTACAAATGAAAGTTGTGAAATAATATAGAATGTCCATATATAAGTGTTGCAATTTTAATAGTATATTATAATACTTTAATTTACATTATGTACAACAAATATATCCCATTTGTGGTGAACTAACCTAGTTTTTCTTATAAATTTTCAATATGTGCCTCTTTAGTAATACGCATTCAACAAAAAATTCAAATCTTCCCACTCTTAGGAATGGAAGCTGTAGCCGCTTCAATTCTGTCTCTCAATTCTGGCAAATCATTAGCTAGTGGCAGAATGAAGACACGATCTTTCATAAGGCCCCAAATAAATAAATGGTAGTGAACAGAGTAATTTTGGTATACTATCATTGTAAGTTAGTCATTTGATGCCTTGAATGTGTTCCTAACCTGGTGGCTTTTTTCGTCCACTCCAAGGTGTGATAAGTAACAAAAAAATGCTTATGTCACTTGTGCATGTGCTTATATAAAACTGTTTGGGTTTCTCTTTAACTGTTATCTTGAAACAACACTACAACTTTTACAGTTGGTACTATTAAGTTTTCAAAATGCAACATTATTTTATGGACACCCTGTTCCTGAAGGAACAAAGTATTCTTTTAATTAAAATGTGCATTCAGATATTAGAATCACATCTCCACTTGTGTAAACCTGGTTATTCATTCACATAGACTATTTGTTGTCAGAAATGAATCAGGGAGGTTTTATTCAACAATGCTCAATATTTTCTCTAATCACAACAGAGAAGTAAACAGATCGATTATAGCCTAAATACAATTAAAAATAATTAGACTTACAATGGCTGACTCATGCAAATCAAAATTAAAATTAAATTATGAAGTTGCATAATTTTAAATAAAGTTTAAATTTCATTCTGCCAATGGTTCATATCAGTACAGAAACAAATCAGTGAAAAAAAAATTAATAAGTCTTTTAAATGGAAGAAAAATTCTGTTGATGGGTCATTATATATATATATATATATATATATATATATATATATATATATACATATATATATTTGACTCCCACCCCCTACCCCCTGGTGTGGGGCTGGGATGAGTTAAAAAAAGAAATTGGAACCCAAATTTTATATTGTAATTCGGATTCTCCAGAAAAACGTACTCCAATTTGACTTACGATTCGAGTCATTTTGGTCACAGATGGCGTTGTAATAGAAAAAAATTAAATTGCATAAAAATAGTTGTAAATTGGAGATATCTCAAGTAATGAAAAAATAAAATTAAATGTGTGTGATATTCTTACAATTGTTACTTATTGACACCATAATATATATATATATATATATAATAAAAAAAGAAATTATAAAAATGTTATTTAAATTCATATGTATTTGTTAATTGTAATTGGAAAAAACATTGTTCTTTGTGAAAAGATAAAAAGTTAAAACTACAACTCAATGTCAAGATCAGGAAGGGAAGAAGAGATCAAATTTACACAAATTTTCATTAAGATTCATCTGGAAGTAAAAGAAAATGTGATTGCAGTAGTAATTTTTTTTTTCAAGAATAAAATTCTTCTGTAAATATTGTCCTATAAATGATTTTGATATTATCATCTGTACTACAACTTAATTGTCATTGTTCAACATATAGTGGAGCTCTCTTTAGATACATTGCACTAGACATTTAATTTTTATTATTTCTTATAATGTTAATATGTTTTGTTATTCATCTGTAAACAAAAACTCACAAGGTTCTGTAATTTCAGTATTTGATGAAGATTTTGTATTTGAAGTTCAACCTTCTTCATTGGCTAGGCGAACTCTTGAAATTTTACTCTATGACTTTGATGCCTACTCACGTCACCACAGTATAGGAGGAGTACAATTGGCTTTGGCACATTTGGACTTATCTGAAAAACTGACATTATGGCGCTCTCTTGGACCCTGCACTGATCAAGACACAAAGGTATTTTATTTACTTAAATGGCACATACAGACACCAGGTCAATTTACCTTTAAGTCAACTAAATTCAATTTGAGATATTGAACATAAAATACAATGAGCCAGAATCAGATAAAATTGTTACTTAAAATTAAAAGACCTTAGGTAGGAGGTTTGGGTTTCTGAAAATTTGACACCTGCTTTCAATTTATGGTAAGCCTATGATTCTATACCCACATAAATTATATTAATACTATTTCATTCCTTTTTGTTGCCATTAATTTACAATTTATAAGTAAAACATTAATAAATTTAATATTAATTACCCTTTAAACATGTTTTCATGGTTTAACAGGCAGAACTAGGAGAAGTAATGGTGTCATTATCGTTTTTACCATCTGCTGAACGGTTAACTGTGGTGGTGTTAAAAGCTCGTAATCTTCGAATTGTAGATGACACACGTGGATCTTCTGGTAAGAATAAATAATTGTTTCTATATATCATTTAATGCTTATCAGATCATCATTATGTACTTGCTTCTTTAAAACAACTAGCCTTCTCCTGTAGCAGGTACCAAGTAACGATTACCCTTACAAAAAATTTGTATGTATGTATGTTCAAATATGAAAGGTATTTTCACAAACCAACAAATGATTTACCTATTTTTATTTCCTAACTGTACTTGTTAATTGTCATGAATACTAGGAATTATTATCATATACCTTGCTCATTCATTGTTGGCTTAAATTATCTATTTTAATGATATTCTATAACCAGATTGAACTACCCCAAAATATTATGATTAAGACTAAAAATTAAAAATAGTTGCTGAATACCTTATTAATGGAACTTGATGACTGACATGTTTACTCTATATCTTGACTCATTAACAAATATATAATTATTAATGTTATTAGCAGCAAAGACTTTCTGAAAAATGGACTTCACCTTTAAAAAACTAAAATTAAGGAATAGAATTAAGAATTTGTTGAAAAAATATCTACAAGTCTACCAAAAAAATACTTTAAAATAATTCAGAAATGTAACTTTTATGTGTCTTCTTGATTTTTTATTCAACCATATAAAGTCTGTATAATTCATAACATTAGTTTATAATCATAGGGAAAGTTTTATTAGATTACCACTTTTAATATTAGACTCATCTTCACAAAACTCAACAATTATCTTTCCCACTTCCTCTGAAACCTATTAAGTAGTTCAGAATATTGACTTGAAACATTTTAATGTGCCTAGGCATTTGAACTAGATATTAAGCAGATGTTTAGAAATAAAGTGTGCATTAACAAAAAATAACTTAAAATTTAAAAACCCTAAAATCTGATTGTCTTTAAGGCTGTTTTAATGATTCAAGTCTGCATTTTGAAAATACTAAAACAATTATAGATACACTTAATTCAGTGCACCTGTCTTGACTTTTGCAAATGAATGCATCTTATTGCATAAAAATATTTTACAAATAGCAGTCCAGAAAGTTCTAAGGTATACATTCAAATACAACATACCCAATCACATTTCTTCTGTCCAAGAGTTTTCCAGTGTGCTTAATATAAATGTTACCCTTTTCATGAATGTATAAAACAAAGTTTTTTTAAAATTATTAGCTTATCAACTCATTATTCATAATACTGGATCCCTTGTATAATTTTATATTAGCTGACTACCTACACTTAATAAACTTATGACATCCATTACTGAAATAGAAGGTTCATCCTGATCAAGTCTGTTTTTCAATGATAATCCTTTACTTTCTTTAATATGTCCAGTTTCACATTTAATTATATATATATATTAAAGCAATTAATGGGGAAAGGACAGAGAGATAGAAAGAAGGTGACTTACCTGAGGTTCATAGATGGTAAACACCTTGTAAGGTTTAGAGTACTTGAATTTTCGGAGGCACCGCCCCCTTCATCAGTCGTCGGTTAGCCGATCACTGGAAATGTCTTCCTAACTTTCTGATGAAGGGGGTGTGCCTCTGAAAATTCAAGATCTCTAAATCTCACAATATGTCTACCATCTATGAACCTTAGGTAAGTCACCTACTTTCTATCTCTCTTTCCTTTCCTTATTAATTAAATCTATTAACAATAATTTTCTATGCATATATGTGTGCATCCAAAGTGTTTCTTATAAGTGTTAGCATTACTTTGCATATAGGAATAATAATCCATTTGGTACAAAAATTTAACTATATATTTTACCAGATTAATTCAAAAGGATTTAACCCTTTATAACTCAAAGCTTTTATTTTTCAGATCCATTTGTTAAGGTTGCATTGGTGCATGCAGGAAAAAGAGTAAAAAAGAAGAAGACAGGAGTGCATCGCAACACAGTAATGCCTGTTTTTAATGAGGCTCTAACTTTTGATGTTAATAGAGAAACATTGGCTCGAAGTAGTCTAGAATTTCAGGTTCTTCATGACAGCCTTCTTGGTCCAAGTGAGCTTTTGGGATGTACAAATCTGGGAGCAGAGTGTGGCTCTCAAGATGAACGAGCATTCTTTTTGGAGGCTTTGAGTAGCAAAACTGCAACAGCACATTGGTTGCCTTTGACTGAGCCTCAGTGAGGCATAACTATTTTTTTACAGAGCCCTCCATGAATATAAAATACATGGATGAGAAAACAAACTTTGTGTCTAAAAGAAGTTTGCTTAATACTCATATAGACTAACTGAATTAAGCTGAATTGATTTCTTTTAATTAAGTATGTCCTGTGTCATGTTAAATGCTCAAAATAATGCAAGGAGAGTTTGTGCATAATTGAGTCATAATGTGTACTGTAAATGTTATTCAAATATATTATAGAAGAAGAATATTGACAAGTTTATATAGGTATTAACTTACTGATTTTGTTTTAGTTTCACATTTTAACTGTAGCTATTTTCATAATTTACTTGAAATAAAAATTCAAAATGAAGTTATTTATGTGAACAAATCCACACAAATATAATTTGTGCAATTAATTAATATATTTATAATGAAAAAAGGTGAAGTTACATTTAGTTACAACGCTTTGCATTAAGAAAGAGTTATGACATACAAGTGTGCTCATCAGAATTTGAAATAAATAATAGAATCATATTCATTTTGATCTTTTAAAATATTGTTGTAATATTGTGAAAGTTTTTTGGTACAATCAGTATTTAAAAAATATTCTCCCTTGATTTCAAGAAATATTAGCTAACATCAGATGCATTTATTCTTGAAAATATTATAACTGTACACTCTATTCAATGTTCCATACTTACCATTTGCACTATCAATATTCAACAAAAATAAAATATTCATTTTAAATAAATGCCCTTTCCATTCATTAAATATGGAGGCAAACTAAATCAAATAATATAAATTCAAAATATGCAGGACTTGTATGACTGTTTCTGTGTGTATAATGTATATTAATGCATAACGAATGAAAAGTTGTGAGGATTCATAATCAGAAAGGGAGAACTGGTTGACTTGAAATTAATTGTCCTGTCAACTGCAACAATTAATCTCACACTATTCTACATGATTAAAATAGAATTTTTTTTTGGTTATTCCCCCAAATGTCATGTTATTTTGGCATTTGCATTATTCTCTTTCCAGTTTTCCATATGTTCATCCCCCTCATCCCTTAAATGTGTGTAATAAATATTGACTTACTTAGTTCACACACTCAATATAATTTAATTTCCAAAATAAATCAAGAGTACTTTTTTTAAGAATTAAATGTAAAAGTGATGTTAATATGAAAAATCAAAGGATGATCAGCCAAAACATGCAATCCCAAATATATTGGACAAATGAAATGTATGTTTGAAAATGAAAGGATGAAATACATTCAGTTGATATAATTTTAATCATATCACAATATTTTATTATATATATTTATTTATTTTTGCATTAATGAAGTATGCACAAAATTCCCTGACACACTGTACAGCTAAAATTAATTTTCATATCTCATCACCTCCTTGCAAACAGTAATGTTGCAAAACATTAATCATAAAATTTAATTAGTTTATCAATATTATTAGTATTATTAATCTTAGATAGATAAAATTGAATTTTTATACAAAACTTTGTCATATATGTTTCAATTTTTGTGTACATCCTTGTCATTTATAATGATTTTAATTTGATACTTTCATAACAATTATTTTGTTTTTTGAGGTTTCTAACTCTAATAATATTTAATACATGCATAATATTTATATGAATTATAAAAGGATTATTATTTGTACTCAAGATAAAAAATGAAAAATTGCCATACGTGAGATGTAAAATTAACAGAAAATATAGTTTTGCACAGATCAGGACTATTCATTAGCATGATGAATACTTCACACTGACTTTACCTGTTCTTAAACTCATTTTTCTTGTTATAATTGTAAGGTATTTTTGGACAAAGGAAGCTAAGGAGAAATACATACTAACTTTTAGTGATGCTGTGTGAAATATCCTGACAAATACCATGCATTTAATTTCTTTTTTAAAAATAATTAATGCATAGGAGGTATGAGTGTCACTGTTTACATTATGCCTCATTATACAGCATTACACCATAAAACCTCTAATGACATACAAGCAGGAAAACAATCATGGCTACAGATAATTTAGCAATTCTGGTTCAAACCTACATACAGGTATTTCAAAGCCAGTGTGTTTACAGATTATTTAACAATTTAAGTTTCAATACCAGAGAGACCACAGATGTTCAATGCTTTGTTTTTTTAGTAAAAATCTTTTACATCATTTCATGGAATGAAAAAAAATATTATCCAAGATACATTTCACACTTTGGCCTTTATTTGCTATGGAAGCATACTGATTGAAAAAATACATCAAAATATATTGCATGCCTCATTAATTTTATACAATTGATGAATAGGTAAGAGGGATTAACATGACTTTTCTGAGAATGAAGATTAGACACATTGACACAGAGGTAAGTTACATGAGAAGCATGTCATCTATTTCCTGCAGAAGGGGAATATTAAGCATCTGACAATTGTACTGTGTCTGATGTGGTATCCACTCTTTATTATCAAGACAGACATGCTAATACCTTTATACATTTCCCTGGAACATAAATTATTTTGAATGTGTCACATTAATTTTGGCATTACCAATAAGTAATGAACTAAGTTGTAATTAATAATTACCATTCAGTTTCATAAATAAGATACAAAATAATTATAGTGGTAAGTATAGAAATACTTATTAAAAATACTGTATTTTTGTTAGTAATTTATTACTAAGAAATTAAACATTAGACTATATTTTCAAATGTTATTAATTAAAATAGTACTTCTGTGTACAGAAAAAGTGATGTATTATGTAGGTAATTTGCTTGAGTCATAATTGATAAAATTAAAGTATAAATTTGTTATTTAAATGAAATATTTAATATTGTTGTAAAATTCACATGTAAGTTATTGTTGGTGAATATGTGTTATTATATGATATTCTGGCATCTTACTCACTGAATGTGATATTCTAAAGTAAATATTTATATGTAGATCTTTTCCTCCAAAAATATTCCCAGTAGTTTGTATTCAATGAATTTCTGAAAACCAATAAATATATTTTAAGATAAGTTAATGTAAAAGTGGAAACAAAACACCAAACAAAAAAAAAACTGATGTATAACCAATCTAAGGTATTGTAGGTGAAACGTAATTGTGATTTTGATGTACCTTTGTTGTTTCTTCATATAAATGTTATTCTTATAAACTATTATACAAAAGATACCTATATATGTACTTCATACATTTATACATGTCTATTATAAATCATGGTGTTACTTAATTAAATACTATTTTCAAATTTGTTGTATTTAATTTTTTGCTAATACATAGTAACCAAAATTTTAATAAGCAACTCTTTTATGTATACTAAATATACACAATAATTAAATAGAATTAAATGATCAATTATAGACAACATTTTTATTCAGTTCATTTGACATATCATCCTCATGTTTCATACTTCATCAGATAATTCCGTCAGTATATTGCTACAAAAAGCTGTAAAAAAATTAGTAAATGTACTAAAATAATAATTTGTTGTCTTTGATTGGTCATTCATTATTTTACATGACAATCTTGATAAGATATATTAACACAGTATAATATTTTAAACCAGCTGTTAAAGTTAACAAGGATAAAGCTTTTCTGAATTAAGATTTGTCTATTAACATGAAAATAATCACAAGGAAAGTTATTTAATTCAATTTGAAGATGTGTAGAATGTGAGGATTGTATGTTACATTTTTCCACTGAAAGCTAACTGCTCAGGTTGATCAACAAAATCATACATATATTATTGACAAGAATGAAAATATTAGATGCAAAGAATTCAAAACAATATCCAACCTTAAATATTCAAGAACCGTGCATTACAAATGATCATGATGTCTAACAACAGGTTATGAATGATAGTTTTATATAGAGAACACTGTTTTAACTATTTAGAGAGAGGAAAAAGTAATTTGAGTGTTAGTTGGCAAATATGTTTCTCTTTTTATCGGAAGATCAATTTTTTATTGTATATTTTTTTAATTTTATAGTCGAATCTTGTAATTGAGTACATACTTATCAGCTTTTATGACTTTTCTGTTGCTGAAAGATTATTTGCATGAGTGTTTGTAGCAACTATATATTGAAAATGTATTAAAATATATCAAAATGATTATATCTAAATAAATAAAATAAAGTATTATTTTGAAAGAGCAAACATGTGGATTAGCTGTATAATACTTTTACATAACTTGACTATATTTTGACATTTCCTGTCAATTGAAATAAACAATTTCAGTTGAATTTGCAGTTATATTATAGAAAAAATCAAGTCAACCATAGAAATCCTAAACTCCAAAAATACTGAATTACTTGCAAGTATAAATTACTTAAAGTTACCTGAAACATAATAAGAAGGGTAATTTAATGTCTAGACTAAAAATTTCTAATCATGGTGGGTAAAGAGTCTCCAAACGTTTTATAATTTAGATTATAATGTCACAGTTTTGTCGACTTCAGTGAGAGTGATCAATGTTCCTATGTTCCATTATTTGAAGGGACAATAATTGAAGGGAGGTAAGTGTTATAATCTAGTTAGGAAAGATTGGATGACTGACATTCACAGCAGCACAGAAACTGCTCATCTTTAGTAAGAATATTCATTAATTCAGAACAAAAGTATGAGATAATGAAACAATTGAACGTTAATAATTATATCACATTCTTCCCCTCCACTGACTCCCCTTTCACCTTTCACCCCCACCCCACCCCCCTCCAGTCCCCAGTCTTCCTCTCTTTTTCTTCTCTACATCACATATCCCTGTAGAATATAACAATATTTTATGTCTGAATGAAACTCACATAATTGTTAGTAATTCCAAATATAAATTAGTAGACTCTCCAGAAATAGTTGTGCGATCTGCTAGTTAATCTTACACATACATTCTGAGAATTAATTTATTTACTTTGAAAGTCACCAAAAAGTACACATAATGCATGCTCATGTAAATTGTCTACTACAGCAGAGAATAATGTTTGACAGAGGTAAGACTGAGCTGGGAAATATAGTGATGACTGGTCAGATACACTGTGAGAAGCTGGAGTAGAACAAATGTGAGCAACATGAAAAATTATTGGAGGAGAAATAAGGTGAAGGTAAAATTTGAGGTGTGTAGAGAAAATGGACAAAGTTTATAAAATAATCTGCATAGAACCAAGAAGGCTGTGGGAGCATTATTGATAGAGTTTTAAATAGCAAGCTGAAAAAGATTCGTTAAAGTTAAAGAGTAGTTGAAACAATTTTTGAGAGATAAAGTGATTTAAGATGTTCTTACAGATAGTTTCTATTTTTAAATATTTTCCTCCATTTTAGCCTGTAAATGATTAGGGTTTTCTGCCAATCCTCGTGAGTTCTCCGTCCGGCGCTGGAAATAGTTTTCCATGACATACGGAACAGTGTCCTTCGGAAATTTTGATGCTCTTTCAGCCAAAAACAAGCATAACGTTATAAATACTCCATTAGGTAAGTGTCCCGACTGCCAGCCTGGCGCCGGGAAAAACCCCTTTCCTTGCAGTTATTGCTGAAATTTTATATAATTTAAATTTCCATAAATTCGAATTAAAATTGGGGAAGGGTCCTACTGGGCTAAAAACCACTGTTTTCCAAAACAGTCTTGATCGCAGTGGCTGTTAAAATTAAAGAGCTGCTTTTCGTCTTGAAATTTTGTTCCACCTTTACTAAAGCAAATTGTTGAATGGGGCAATACCTTTCCATCCATTAAAGAAACATTCTTTCAGGCTTCGACTCCTGAGCCGTTCCTCTTCAACTCTCGGACCGTAGGGCTATTACATTGAATGGTGTCTTAATTTAGTGTTAACTCGGGATAATCCCGCCCCCATGGCGGCTTCACCCCTGGAAGTGTGGTGTCATACATCCGAGTGGACAAGATTGAGAAATTGCAGATTTAGAGGAACAAAACAAACTAAAGAGATCAACACAATACATTAAATTGCAGGCTAAAACATGCAGTTGAAGTGTAAAACAATAAAATATGTATTGTAGCATCGAAGACCTACCTGATGCAGGTTTTCTAGGGTATTCCCTGCATCTCTTTAGGTGAAACACCGGGTAGAATCCTTAAACCATAGCCCGGGGGCCCTATTTAACTCTTGACTACCTTGCTCCACCTTCCTATGCTATTAAAGGGGAGTTGCCTGTTTCAGCCCTCGTGTAGCCTGTTAGACCCCTCCCCCCCCCCCAAAAAAAAGTACCTTGCTCTAAGGAGCGGCTGCAGGAGTTTACTCGCAGTCGCTTGCACTCCAGAGTGACTGCGGGGCTCACCTGATTATGTCGGGAATGCCTCGTACTCTTTCTGGGTTTTTCTCAAATTTCTCAAACGCCGAGACACCTTCACCTATTTTGGAAGGTATATGTACTGGGGTCGAAGACCATGGGCATATGGCAAAAGTTGTCCGCTGATCCCATTGGATCAGTCGGCCAACTGCATCCTAAAACTGGTGTCGTTACGGATAAGGGAATGCTGCGACCCCACTGCAAACTCGTCTCACGCCATTCTGAAGGGCGGGAGAATAGTACCCAATGCCCGACTTACCAGATGCAGGTTTTCTATGGTTTTCCCTGCATATCTGTAGGTGATACACCGGGTAGGATCCTTAAATTATAGCCGGGGGTTCTAGTCAACCCTTGGCTACCTTGCTCTACCTTCCGCATCCCTCTTTTCAATTCCCTTCCGATGCTATTAAAGAGGAGTTGCATCTTTCATGTAGCCAGCTTACCCCCCAAAATAAAGGTGATACCTCGACTGATTTGAAGCATGAAAATAAGATGAAACTTGTTTAAATTAATGTTATTGGATTAGAAAAAAAACGGCATACAGTACAGTCACCATTACTCGAGGCAGTGTTGATAGCATTACCCTAAATAGAGTCCAGGCCCAGTCATGACGTTTTCCTACTTTCATTTTCCAAGCAATCGCGGGTGGCCTCCCGGTCTACCCTGATGAGTGGACGCCAATTTTCTACCCGTAAATTTTGCCGTCGAACTGCCTCCAATCTTGTAAGTTAACTAATCCAGTACATGTCGAGCTCAATTTCCTATTAGGAACGATTCCTAGCAAATATAATTTATTATGGAATCATTTACTCTTGTCCGTAATAAACCAATTCATCTCAGTTCTCTAATTTCTTGCTTGCATGCAGAATCGCTTTACCCTAAAGTTCTTTGATTCTACTTTTGCCCAAGCGTGGTTCAGGATCCAGGCGAGTAGATAAGATTAGGTGTCGTAAAGTAAACGGCGCGATTGAGGCTCTAAAGGTTGTGGAGCCCAGTTCCCTCCTGAAACATTCAGCCGCGTGACAAAAGGCTTGTTTCACCAGAAAGGCTTTCGAGCGGAATGGACTAACCTATTGACAGAGTGGGAAGGTGAGAAAGTACAGTCCCAAAGCAATGCAGAATGAACTTGAAGGCCCGCACTTCTACTGAATGTGTTGTCGCACAATTGCATCTTTGTCATTTAAGTAATCGTTGTTATGAATTGAGATAATACGATTTGGCTCAATTTCTCTTTCATAATAATCGACATATGGACATATACGCTACCATAATCGTAGTTAAATTAATTATATGTGTTATTACTTACTGTTTTGAGGCAATTTAGACGCCTGAAGAACGAGCAATAGTTCATCTTACAAAACGGAAATGTTTTTTTTAGTAATTTAATATGAATTATGCAAAGTATGAATATCATCTGCCGACCTCCTGTGGTGTAGTGGCTAGCCTCTAGTTGCTGCCTCACAACTCAGGGGTCCCGGGTTTGAATCCTGGCATGGTCATGGTCGCGAGAACCGGGATTAAGACTGCTGGGGAATTGATACACTGACCACGGAATGTGTCACGCCAGATGACAGTCCGCAGCCGCCTCGGTAGGCCTAGGCCCTCAAGTGGGCTGTTGAGCCATTGGTAGAAGGAGAATGAATAACATCTATTGTTACATATATTATCTTATCTCCTGAATTAAAATTTTCTGACAGGTGTACAACTTAAAGACAACTCTTCCTTTGACTAATATAATATAGAGAATTTTCCACAACCGCCGTCCATCTGATTGTGATTTATCTATTCTCCTCTGGTAAAAAGGATAAATTCAAATCTATCCTATGTTTACAAATAGACATGATTTATATAACACTGTGCTGTAGATAACGAGTAAATCATTTAATTCCTGCAATAATTTCTCTAGTCCCAGACCTATTCCAGAAGAAAATGGAGAAATGTCATTACTTGTGAAAGATTCAGCCAACAATGAGATTATATTTGTGACGTCTCTTCAGCTCGTATTTTTTAGTGCAAACTCCTCTGATAATCAGTTCATATCGATTTGTTTTCCTAATACCATCAAGGAACTCTGCATTCGTCAATCGTTAATTATATTTTACTTATTTTCTAAACTGTGTTATTTGATCTATAATGTATTTCCCTTGACAGAAATAACTCCGAAGAGTATATAATTCAACATTAATCTCGGTGATTTCACCGGTATTGAAAGCGTGACTTTTTTTGAACACTTCCCCCTTACGCCCATATCCTACGAAATGTTAATTCCATAATAAATGGCATAATGACTTTTTTTAAATTTTTTTTATTGATAATAATTTACTTGACCTGTTTTCTAGATTCAATAACAGGTCTGTTTAACAATATTTTTCTTTTGTTGGTACATTTTTTTACATAGATATAAATATGTATGAATACAATAATAAATTATATGCGTATATTTAAATTTGTTTTAGCATGTAAGAACATCATCTGTTACACTAGTTTTATTATTATATTATTTTCGTGGAGAGACTGAAGGAGAGAATTTTTAATTTCTTTGTGTCCTCATCCTTTCAACATTTATACATTTTGTTTGTGAAACAACTCCGGTTTTCCGGTTACGACCCACGTTTCCGGATCTCCATGACGCGTTGGTCGAGTAGTTGTAGGTTCAAATTTTTTTTTTACTAATTTTATACTCTAATTATTTATGACTGTATTTGTATTAGCAGAGTTATTTAATTTGTTTAAGATAATTACTTGAATAATCTTACTATTACTATAATTTATATTCTATTTTATGTTATGATGTCTATATTTTGGTCCTTATACTCATCCGGTTCCTGGATTTGAATGTCCGGTCCGATGATGAGTATATTAAGTCTTATGATGTAATATTTAAGATTCTATATTTTTAGTCCTGTATTTTGTCAGTTCTAAAGCGGATATCAGGTTTGTCAAATTTTCTAGAGCCGCGGTGAGTGGTGGGTTTCTTATTATTTCCCATAGACTTTCTTTTCTTAAGGTTTCTCTTATTGTCTTGTCTACCTCATAATTGGGGCATTCCTAACATAAGAGAAAGATTACAGCTGAGACACCTCAACCCAACCAAGGGTCTTATACATTTTCTTACTGGTCATGGTCCGTACGGACAATATCTGGGAAGAATAAATAGCAGACCAGACAACCTATGTGCCTGTGGAGAGATAGGAACACCGGAACACGCCATACTGGCATAATGACTCCAAGTCAAGCACAGTAACTGAAAAAATAACAAAAAAAACATACTTTTTTGGGTGACAGACTACATGAGAGTGATCTTGAGGCAGGCCACTCCGCTTTAATATAATTAAAAGGAGGGGTAGAGCAAGGTAGCCAAGGATTAACTAGGACCCTTGGACTAAAGTTTACCTAAAAAAGATGCAGAGAAAACCCAAGGAAACCTGCAACAGTTAGGTTTTTCGAATGACGGGAGAGGAGTTTGCTGTGGGGTCGCAGCACTCCCTTCTCCGTGTCCCCGGCAGTTTTAGGAGGCAGATGGCCGTCTGATCCAAGGGGATCGGCGGCCAATATTTTCTGTATGCCCAAGGTTTTTGATCCTAGTACATGCACGTCCCAAAAGAGACGAAGGTGCCTCAGCAAATGAGAACTTTAAAACTAGAGAGAGAGCGTGGCATCCCCAAAATATACTCCCGGTATCTTAAGAGGACCTAAGGTACTCCCCGTACACTACTGATACCCTGATATGGTCAAAATTACGTCCAGAACCGTAAGAGATTATTACATACTCCCGGTATTCTAACAAACCAAAAGTTACTTTCGGTACCTTGAGAAAGTTAATATTACTTCCGATATCTTCAGAGAGTCAAAAACATTCCCGATAGAGTAAAAATATCTTCTGATACCTCAAGTGACACAAAATACTCCCGGTACCTTACAAAAGTAAAATTCTTCTGCTACACTAAGAGACTGAAACATACTTCCAGGAAGTTGAGAGAGAGATGAAAATACTCGCGGTACGTTAAGAAATATAAAATACTCGTGTTAAATTAAGTATATTTAGTAAAAACGTAGCCCCATTACCCTAAATGAAAGAAGAATACTCGTAACCTTAACCCTATAGGTATTAATCATGTTTTACCCATCCAGTATTTGTAGATGGATCGTAAGTAACACGTGTTACAAAGTATTGTAGAAATTATTACACGCGCTTAAACGTCTTTGTGGAACGTAAACACATATAAGCACCCAAATCTATTCATAAGCAGTTTCTATTAATGTTGTAAATATGTCTGAGAGCAGCACAATTACTGTTTCCTTCCTGAACGAGTGTTGCAAATAGCAGGAATATTGTTCCGCTTTAGTATGACACTAATTGCATTATTAGTTGATGATCCATCGATATGCATTGCCTCGATCCTCTGCAAACGTATCTTGTTTTCAATCTGTTCTGCAAATCGTTGAGGATTTAATTAGTACTGCAATTTTGCTTATAAACTGTTATTTACGAAACAAAATTTCAGTTCTTGTAGTGCAACTGTTGCATATTGCATCCTCGGTTAATTTTCGAATGAATTCTTCAGATCTAAACATGTTTTCAGCATAAATAGCTATATTTATCTGGCTTCATTAAAATAATAAATTCGCCAGCCAAACTCGTCAGAAATGTATCATTAAAATAAAAATATATGTGGGTAAAGCGCGCAATTACAATTGCTCTACACTGAATTACATTCAGTAAATTGCAAGTAATGTTCAATAAATTTTCACATAATTTTATTATAAATATTATATTTGTAATTTTGTTTTCTTCGAATTTTTAGATATTCAGACTTGAGATTTTCTGCTGAAGGCATCCAAAAAATAGGAACGATACGTCGTGCTTTATTTTTTACCTTAATAAAATATATTTACGACAAATTTAACTGTTGTATTTATCTGTTTGTAATATACTTCCAAATTCGTATATACCCTATTCATTTATTTCGGTTAGTATTTTATTTTATATAAACTTTGTTGCTTCATATTTGAGCCACCAGAATCTTTCAGGAAACATACCGTAAACGCGATAGTTGAGGTCTCTGGCATTGAGGATATAATGGTTTAGACAGGACCTGGAGATAAGACTATCAACGGGGTCAACTTTTAAGACTAACTACTGAGTCACATAAAACAAATACTATCAATAACAGTACACATTTCAGATTACAACAAAATATTTTGTTATTGTCCCAGAAGAAAAGCTGAAACTGTGGCAACTCCCTTATTGTTAAACGCCATAGGATATGTGTATACACGTGAAATTAAATTTGAAACTCTCAAATTTTTAAGAAGTATACATTATATTTAAAGATTACGCAATTCCTATTTTTCTAACCATCCTAATTATTTGGCTTGTATTAGTTTCACCTCTTACGTTCCACAAATACTCATTTGTTAGTGTTCATTTAACTGATCAGTACTATTTATCGTCTTTAGAGTAAAAAATAAATAATTAGACCTCTATTACAAACAGTTCTTTTGATATATCGTATTTTAGGTCGAAAAATGTTCCACCCTCAAGTTATTTTCAGAAAATGCACAGCAAATGTCTTGCAATTCACACGGTTTTTTCGTATACATATGGTTTTCTTCCGCCAGGAGTCTCGAGTCAACTAAACGAGGTATATAATTAACTATTAACCACCTGTAAAGGGCAAATTATCCCGCTACTATGGAATAAAGATGTAACTGGCATTCCCAGCCTAAATTGGTTTAAAAATAAATAAATAAATAAACAGTATACAATATAGCCCTCACACAGCCTGTCGAGCGATATGGTCATACATCAGTTAAGCATAATATAATGATTAAATTTAAGTAAAATTTTATTTAAGTAATGATATTCATTTTTTTATAAGTCCCAGTGCAGATTGTTGAGGCACGGTACATAAAAACCAGGAGGCACATATTCAATTTTGTTTATTTCATTTCTCGCTAATCTGAATGTTTGTGCGTATTTTGTGTATGTGCCACATGCAAAACTAAACGCGTGGAGCAATTTTGACTAAATTTCGTACATTTATTTCGTGCGCCCCGGAAACAGGGGCGGAGAATAGAAGGAACGGAAATTAAAATGTTCATAAACGGCAGATATTTGCGACGAAGTATTATTTTAAGGGGGCAGTTAGATTGATAGTCGTTCTCCTGGTGTTTTTTTGAACCCTATACGCCGTTAGAGGGAAACTTTCACATGGATTGGGATCTAAATGCGTTATATAAAAATAAGGGAAATTTATTCCTGCATATGTCAAATCCGGTGGTGTGGAAGTCGCTGAGTTCAATTCTGACATTAAACAGGTAACATCTGTAGTATTTCAGCCCCAGAGTAAGTGTGAAGGTCTTTTTTTATTAAAAAAAACGCGAAATAACCGATATTGATGACAGTATTTTCGGCTCTATTAGTATGCAGGAATATTTTTGATTTCATTAAGGTACCGGGTGTATTTTCAACTCTCTTTGGTAATCGGGGCTATTTTCGCCTGTCTTAACTTAAGGGGGAATAAATTATACATTTTTCAAACTTGTTTTTTAATTTACCGTGTTTATTAAAGTTTTCCATTACGATATTATACAATAATGCTGAAAATCAGATTGGTGGATAGAGTAACTGACCAGGAAGTTCTAAACAGAATAAGAGAAGAGAGAACAATATGGAGGACTTTGACAAAGAGAAGGGATAGATTAATAGGTCACGTTTTGAGATGTGAGGGTCTTGTAAAATTACCATTAGAGGGAAGTGTGTGGGGGTAAGAACAGAAGAGAGAGGCTAAAGATGGAAAAACCCAAAGCAGACTAGGGACGATGTGGGATGTGGTAGTTAGCACGGAGGGTTGCATCAGACAAGTCTGATTATTACAACAACAACATTATGAGCCATAGCGGTATTGATGATGAAATTAAAATTCCGTCAGCTCTCATAGGGTAAGGGGCGTGAAATAAGTAAGTTTTCAAATATGCGACGCTATCGCTGATGATATTCTCGCGTGTAGAGAAATAGACTACTGTCGAATTAAATATTATGGCGGCCAAGTATCAATAAATATGCAAATAACGCCGCGGGTAATCAGATAACAATAAATAAATCTTGAAAACAAGGAAAGTCAAAAATACAATAAAATAAATTAGATTTATGCCTACAATATCTGAAAAAAAGACAAGGTGTCCTTTACTAATTTCAGAAAGGACAGCTGGATGTTAAAAAAAAACAGTTGGCAATCCTACAATCATTTGAGGCCTCCTCCCACCCCTATTTATATTATGAATATGTATTAAATTTTAACACTGAGGAGGAAGAAGAGACGCACGACTCGGTTCGGGATAAAGTGAATTAATAATGCAATGATTGTAATTTTTTTCTGGATCTCAGAAGATGTCAGCAATAAAACGTTCGTTTCCAACCTTCCTTCCTTGGTCCGAGGCACTTCCTTTCCTCCTGGAGTTCTAGTTTACCCCATAGACAATGGAAGACCGCAATGAAATCTGTATCAATTGTCAAGAGACTAGAATGTAAGAGCCCGGCTTGCATTCTAATTCGAGTGTAGTGTGGAGTGAGGACTGCGCGTGCGCGTGCGCGGACGAGGCTGTCGGGAAAAGTGTCCAGTGCGTGCTCAGCCGCGGAGGAGCGATGCGAGACCTGAACTCTGCTCACGGCTTCACACCCACGGTTTCCCTTTAGCCGCCACCGTGAGTACCTCAATCATTCTTGCACCAAGTCAAAACCGTAATCTACATTCTAGTTCTTAAAAATTACCAAATCAAGTTTTTTACGACGATTCTGTATACACCGCCCTAAACACAGAAGCGTCCAAGTATTCGTAAATTTAAATTCTTCTGTTAATTACCATTAGCAATTAATCGCCAAAGAGTTCGAGTAGAGATGCCTCACCAATTCGTTTTGTGACCGAAAATTGTATTATATTGGCGCTAACAAGATACATCTTCTTCGATTCAATTATTTTGTTGCAGTAAACTACAATATAAATTACTACAGTTCTTTAATGAAAGCGTAAAAGTATAATATTATACTATGAACCGTTGATTGTGAACGGTTAGATTTGGTCCTAGGCTCTTTGTTCCCGGAAGAGTATTACATAATTTTCACATATCTCATTAATTGCTATGAAATGCATGATACGAATTAAACACCACTAGTCTACTATTGACAAGGAAAGCGTTGAAATAATGACACCATTTTCTGTCGTTGGTGATTTAAATGCATATGAATTGTTTATTGATTAACAGACTACACGAGGGTGATCCTGAAACAGGCAACTCCCCTTTATTATCATAAGAAGAGAATTGAAAAGGGAGAATGTGGAAGGTAAAGAAAGGTAGACAAGGGTTAATTAGGACCCCCGGGCTATAGTTTAAGTATCCTAGTGTTTCCCCTAGAATAGATTCAGGGAAACCCCTAGAAAACCTGCACCAGGTAGATCGTGTTGTTTTTATTATTGTTGTAATCAGCCTTAAGAATGGTCTGATGCAACCCTCCATACTAACCTATCCTGAAGAAGACTTTTCATTTCTGCTTAGCGTATTACATCCTTGCACTCCCTCTTGTGTCCTTATCCCACACACTTCCCTCGAATGCTAATTTAACAAGACCCTCATGTCTGAAAACGTGCCATATTAATCTATCCCTTTTCTTGGTCAACGTCGTCCAAACTGTTTTCTCTTTCCCTATTCTTTTAACTTCTTGTTTACGTACCTTATCCTCCCATCTGATTTTCAGCATTCTTCTATAGCATCACATTTCGAAAGCTTCTATTAGTTTCTTTTCTGCAACTCCTATCATCCACGTTTCGCACCAATATAACGCCACACTCCATACCAACATTTTTAGTAACGATTTTTCTACTATTCACACTTATATTACCCGTAAGTAAATTCCTCTTTTTTGTGAAAGCCTTCTTGCCTGTGTTATCTTACTCTTTATGTCTACTATACTTCCACCATCCCTAGTTGTTATATTGTCCCAGTAGCAGAATTTCTTAACTTTCTTCAAAATATCCTTTCCCAATCTAACACCCTTTTTTATTCCACTGTTTCCCATGCTACACTCCATTACCTAGGTTTTCCTTGTATTGATCCTCATATTTAACTCTTTTCCGTGACCACATTCATGCCAAGTCTTCTTCTGACCCCCATAATACTACAATCTCATCGGAAAACCGTAGGGTTTTTATTTCTTCTCTTTGCAGTGTGATTCCTTTTCCATATTCCGTTAAAACTTTATTCATCGCCTGTTCTATATATAAATTAAACAGCATGGGTGACCAATTGTGAACTATTCTCACGCCCTTCAGAATTGCGGGATATAATTTTGCTGTGGAGAAGCAGCATTTCCTTCTCCGTGTCTCCGCCAGTTTTAGGATGAAGTTGTGCGGCTGATCCAACGAGATCAGCGGACAGCTCTTAGCATATTCCCAAGGTCCTCGACCCCAGTACATGCACCTAAAATAGATAAAGTGCCTTGGCATGTGAGATCTTAAAAAAATCAGAGCACGAGGCATTCCCATAGCTAAGCCCCGCAATAAATCTGGGAGGAAATACCTGCGAGAGAATCTCCCACAGGCATCTCTCGATCCAGTTATATGCGAGAATTAATTACACTAGAGCTTCTAGCGACGCTTCAATGGCGCTTGCCTGCGAGACAGAGTAACCAATCGGCAAGTTGTTAATCGGTTTCTGTAAGATTGAGAATTTTAATTAATGAATTAAACTAACCAGAACACTTAATACTGACGTTTCTGCCTTAATTTTAGCCCTTTGTAGAACAATAAAATGAGCTCATAGCCAAAATAAAAAAGAATACTAACTACCCAGAATATTTTTTCAAATATATTGTAAAATTCATCAAAGTGTACAGTCTCCAACTAAAAGTTTGTGACGGGTAATAACCTAAGACTGTTTTTTAAATCTCGTATGGTTTGTAAAATGTAACACTGTGGACATTCCTTACAATCAACTTTATAAATTACTTAATGTGTTTGCAATTTTTTGTTGTTGTTTATGATGGCTGTGACCCTTTTTTTACCATGTCTCTGAATTCCTGCAGTCTCTATTTCAGCCATCCACGGGATGAATTAAAAAAAATTCTTGATTATTACATAAAGCGTAATTAATGTTTATATATCTAGTAAAATAGATTTTTATTTCCATAACTGATATGTAAACGTTTAAGAAGTCGCATGTACTGACACGTAGACTTTATCATGCTTAATTCACGGTTCACAAGCCAAAGAACTCGTTTCACTCAAGGATGAGCCCTACATCACACAAGCCCGTTACATAAAACTATATAACATCACAATGTATTTTTCTTATGTTTAACTCGGCGTGTACAAGTTTTAGTTTTCTGGGTCATAAAATGCACGTAAATAACGATTAACTTATTAGCTTATTACAGCTTGGGCATGGCTCTCCAAACTGTTCTCCATTCTCCTTCTCAAATTCAGTTAACATTGTCTTTCCGCTTTTTCAGCTTTCCCAGTTTCGTTTATTCACCGATTATACTGAAATAGTTTTTATTAAATTATTTTATTCTTATTTATCGATTTTTATGCACTAAAAACCCCATAATTTCCATTACCAATCAAATCTCTCTTTCTCACACACAGGGTTTTCGTGAGACATCCTCTGGAAATCCGCTAACCTCAAATCATCATTACAATTGCTTATTACACTTCATACTTTACGTGAACTTAATAATGTAACAATTAAACATAGTTGCCTTGGAGAAAACAACAATAATTCCACTCAATACGTATTTGATTAATTTAATTCTCTCCAAAGTTCTATCAAAGCTCAACCACAACCGGCGATTATTGATGGCATACACAAATAATAAACTCTGTTTTTAAAGCAAGAACACACACACATAAAAATTAATACAAAAATCAATTGTCTGACAATAAGTATAATAAATAAAAAATACATCCAATTTTGTCAGCATAAAATTAACTAATATTTATTTATTACAATAGCGACGGTCTTTCCGTCTTTGTACACTTCAACAGGAAAGTAGACAAAAATCAAAATTAATTTAAATACATAATTTGAGTACATTGTTCTTAAGCTTTTAAAGTTTTCTGTCTACATTTTAATTCCATTTCTATTATTTGTATAAAATATGGTAAACGCTAAAGTTTCCAAGAAATAAGAGGTACGTATAATTTTACAGACGTTACAGTGTATTTAAAAAGGTCTGCAAATATTTATACATTCGCTACCAAACGAGTATTTTACACGCGCCTGGTAATAGTAGTCACGCAGGAATCATTTAAACGGTTCGCAAGAAAGATTTAACTCGAATTAAAATAAAAACAAACAACAGAAATTTTCACTTCATAAAAAATAAAGAATGGTATGGATAAAAACAGACAAAACTGATTATACAAATAAATACGTGTCGACGTTTCTTAAAACCTTTTTGCTTTCTTCAGGTGTAAGAGTAAGTTTTTCTTAATCACGAACCAAAATCCAAGGTACCTATAGACAAACAATGATTTTAATATAAACCAAAGAAGTTAGTTTAACATTATGGGATATGTTAAATTGATAAATTTTAAAAAATTGTTAGATTTAATATGAAGCATTTCGCATATAATTCTGGAATAACCAACGTCTACAGTATTTGCATGTTGCAAATTAAATATTATTTATATTAATAATATTCTTGGAGAATCTCCGAGTATGATATTTGATAGGGGGTTTTAAAGTCCCGTTAGTTTGTCCCATGTAGCAGAAGCAAGATATTTTTGTGAATCTCACAATTTTTGCTACAGATGTCACGTGGGTTCTAGAAGTTTTGATCACGCAGGAATGTGCGTCAGTAGATTTATAAATTATGGATATTTTCTATTCTCTAAATTTCTGGTCCAAAATTGGGATGTAAAAAAGTTGTAATGTTAATCCAACGTTTTTGTTTCCATATTAAACTTACAGACAGTAACTTATATTTTATATTTGGCCATAAATAATAGTTGGAAGTTAAATCTTATCAAGTTATCAATTTTTTTGCCTTACCACTGAATATTATGGATATTATTATTTTCTTGCGTTTACTCACCACAGTCATGAGTTACAATTTTATTCAACTGTTGATATTGTACCGCAGTAGGACCCCTCCATAATTTTATTCACATGACTTTTAATGATAGAAATTCAGCGAGAATATTCTAACTCGGAGACATGTAGGTAAGAGGTTGGAATTCCCCGGCGCAAGGGTGCCTGGTTGAAAACTTGTCTCTCTGCAGCTTCAAAATATTAGGCTTATTTTCCTGAAGGAACGTTCACCATCTAAATTTTCCCAAGGACTCTATTCTCTTCGTCAGAGAAAAATTCCCGCGCTTGACGGATGACGAATAAAGATTTGCGAACACACGTTTTCCTTGGGGAAGGGGAAAATAAGAGTTTAGCTGGCAGGTGAGAAGACGAAAAATGAGCAGAGTGGATCAAGACGTTGTAAGGGCGAGAAAGCAGAATGTTGCTGGGAAGTGGAAGGGAACAGGAAACCGAGGAAGTAGGAGAAAAGATAGAAATGAGCGATTAATAAGCGAGTGTTGATCGAGAGTTGAAAGCGAGGTGAGCGTTGTTGCTCTTGCGTTAGAAGGAAGAGCGAGCAAGGAAGACCAGTACTTCGGACTTGCTGTTAAAAGGAAATGATAATAATTGTGTGTTGGAGTGTAGAAGGAGTAAAACTGGGTTTTCTGGATTTCCTCAATCACCGGTCCAGAGTGTTCTTCTGTCAATGGAGTGCAAATGCACAACCCAACCTGCAAGTGTGAGACTTGAAGGAAACTACAACACAGAACTTGATGATGTACAGAAGATGAAACAGGTTCGTCACGAGCGTGAAATCTCGGCTGCACGTTGTTACACAAATAATTAACAATAAGAAACTCTTTGAAATTCAAAAATTCGTCCCCTTTAATTAATATATATACTGTAATAGTGCGCAGGGTCCTATAAAGGAATTGTTTTTTTATAAATCAATATTTTTTAAAAGTACAAATATATTGTTAAATAAACCCCCATTATCATTTACAAAATTAAATGAGATAATAAAAATTATCACGAATACATTTTATTTTAATACAAGTAGTCTTATGTATAGGTATAATCCAGTACTGTGCGTCAGATACTAACTAATATCTTATTTATATGTCAAGAGAATATGTAAACAGTGTCTCATATATTTTGTTCTTTCTTCAAAGTACCAGGAAACAATTTTATCCATTTTTTCTTATACAGAGTCAGGCACATACTCATAAATACGAGAGACGTGTGCCTGTTATTTACGGTGAGGGTAAGTGACATTCTTATGCGCTTCAACGGAATTAAGTGTCTTGCAAGTCTGTAAACCCATTATTACGGTACGTAAACAATCCACCTAAAGACTTTAAAGTATTATGCTATAGCATCGTGCCTCGTTTATCAAATCTGTTCGCAAATCACGCATGCTAGAATTTAAATTTACATGTACAAATTAATTTCTAAAGTATATAGAAATTCTACAATATCTTCTGGTTTGTACTTTTTTTCTAATTATTTAACCTAAGATAATTTACAACTCACAAACGATACACAGTTAAGTATTCGGAACGGTTTTGCAGTTGTCTCAGCCGAAGTAATCTCATCATTTTCGTGATAAAAATTTGCCCAAATATTTGGCTAAGTATTTCTAATTTTTATACTTCCAGTGCCTATGTTTTTATTCATTTAATTCTCTCAATCTCACTACGACAGATCGAGGAATCAAAACAAATGTATTAAAATAATTGATTTAAAATGCCTTGACTTGAGCGAACAATAATCATTAAATGGATACGCGCGCAGAAGATATGAAGTTTTTAGTGTAAATTATGGTTCTCTGTATAAGAAAAATGAAATAAATAAATGAACTCCCCAACTCTCCCAGAAAAAAAGTGAATATGCCCGACAACGGTATTTGATTGGAATTCTCGCTTGAAATTGTTTCGTCAGTCTTAATACGTCGTCGAATATATTAAATAGCAATTAAGGAATTCCTCTCGTAATTAACTATTATTAAATGCATTAAATTCTAGGAACACTCATAACCTTAGATTCTCAACGATTCCGACGTAAAATCAATTCATTACTCTTTGCATTTGACAACAAATATATTAAATTGTAAAGATTGAAAGATCTTCCCCGTTCGATATGCTGACCACGTGTCACCCCAAATTCGGAATGTGTCATTCAAGATGACAGTCCGCAGTCGACTCGGTAGGCCCAGGTCCTCAATGGGCCATAGAGCCATGGAGGAAAGGAAAGGAAAAAAAGATCTTCCCAATTGACTTTTTAGCATCTTTTGATATTCGCTGAAATTCATATTGCAGGACATAAATGGGCGAATGCCATTGTTCCGTGTCAAGTTAAAGGACGGTTATAAATAAAACGGAAATATACAAACTTACTTATTTATAAAAAAATCCTATTATTTTTATCAACTATCCATATGTTCCTGGTGTTCTTATGGCACGATAAAATTGTTCAAATGTAAGAGTAGGAGAATGTCAACAAATTATCTCGCCTTATTTTCGCGACACAGACTTACTCATTTTGTTTTTAACTATTGTTCGTTTCACGTTTGTGCTAGGAGTTTCTCAACACCCAGTGTTTTTCTCCGGATGTGTACCAACATTTATTACAATTCGTCTTCGGGTTTAATTTGTACAAAGAAAATACAATAAAAAATACAAACATCCGTTTTATATATAGAGTTAGTTTTATACTCCTTTATGCAATAGAAGCGCCCAGAATATATATCAGAACTGCACACTGTTCCTAACTCTCGCTACAAAATTTATACGTAAAAAAAGAAAACAAGTAAATAATTGATAATAACACAAACATTAAGGACCCGGATAGCAGACACGTCAAGAACATTGAATAATTCATAAAGGTGTAATCATCACTTGTGATCTTTACCATTATTAATGGCAAGTATCGCAAGTGACGGTCGAAACGTCTATCACATCTAAATGTTATATATAATGTTATTTGTAATTGTCAGTTATACGTGTCATTAATATTTGTTACCAGGCGTTAATTGATCTTATAAATAATTTATGCAGTCACGAGAATATTTCTGTGAAAGATTTATGAATTAAGTCGTTTTTAACATAATTCTGAGTGATAAGTTGGCGCCTTTCCACCTAACCCCACCCATTTCCGTCACACAAAACTTAAAATTTCTCGCAGTTTTATCCGTCATTTAAGAAGTTGAACTTAAAAACTACATTCCCTTCCTATGATGTTAAAAGGGAGTTGCCTGTTTCTGGATCGCCATCGTGTAGCCTGTTAACCCCCCAAAAAAATGGATCAGAGAGCCAAATCCTGTTAAAGCTGGTCTCAAGTCTTGCAGGTAGAATCTTCCTGGAAAAACAAATAAGGTTACTTTTCTCTCTTGTTTTGAACCAAGATACCCTCAAGACAAGTTTCTCGATCGGGTTTAAAAGGTGTATGCTACGAGGTCGCACTTTTTAGGCATACGATAAGAGTTGTCGTCTGCTCATATTGTAATATACGGCCAGCTGGTAGGGAAATGGAGAGGGGATGTTGCAACTCCACTAAAACCCTACTCCAGTCATCAGATAAGCCCGACCGACTTCATACAGGTTCTCTGGGGTTAATCCTTCGTCATTTTCAGGTGAATGGCTGGTAGGATCATTGAACAATAGCTCGGGGGTCCTAGTTAACCCTTGGCTGCCTATAGATACCTTCCAATCTTATCAAAGAGGGGTTTCTTTTACGTTCATTAGCTGCATGTAGTTTGTCACCATAAAAATATCGATAAGGGATTACGTTGCCTTATCACGTGTCAGGGCATTAAAGGGAACTATTAACTAATGGACGAGCATATTCTTTATCATTTGTTTTAATTATGTAGTCCTTAACAAACTCCTGCTACGTGGTCCTCGTTAGATAAGTCTACGTGTAGAGGAAGTTCTAGTTGATGCATTTTCCCAGAACGGAACACTATGGACTTTGATTTGAGCATTTGTAATTCTTCACGCCGAAGATATTTTCCGCAATTGTTAATCAATTTCCAAAATATTCCTTGTTAACTCTCCATTATTTGAACTCATATTGTAGGCTGTGCAAAACAATCATCGCATAGTGTACTACAAAGGTTCCAGTCCAAAGTAATAAAGTCAATAACAGACGCTCGACGGTGCGTCAGTAACCATACTCTACACAAGGATCTCAGTATTCCGTTTATAAGAGACGAAATACAACGAATATCTGAAAACTACAACAAAAAATCATTGATCACGAAACTAAACTGGTAGAGGAGTTATCTACCACTGGTCCTTCAATATGACGACTGCAAAAGAGTGAGAAACATCAATGGGTGTTTCGCTTTACTACTTATATCAAACTTATTTAATGTTTTGTATATAGATTTAGATTGTAAGTCGATATATGAATAAAATATATATTGGACTAATTTATCGCTGTATAAGTGTAGCTATATTCAATGGTGTTTCTTGGCAGTGTCTCGTAAGCTGCCAGCCGCAAATTCTTCGTGTTCTTGAGAGTTCGCGGCAAACACAATCCTAAATCTCAGCAAATATTTGGCAATGAAGACGCGGTCGTTATTACGTAGTGTTGATTCCCGGTTCAGGTTTCTTGTGAATTTTTGATGTTTTTAAAGGAGTTTTTTTTTCAACCACGTTTGAGGGGAATAACGAAACGAATTATAGCAGTTCCTTTGCTACAGATGAAATACGTGTTTTGAAATTATAGTTATTACTGTTGTGTATATAATCGATTTGCTGAAAGAAGGCAGGAAGAGGGGGAAAATATAAAATTCTGCACATGCAGGAGGAACGGAATGGCAACGAGAGCTCGGAACTCTTATTACGAATTCTGTCCGTTAGCTAGGGCCATATATTTTGAGGAATCCCCAGGGATGACCTCTGGCCTTGGTGCTGGATTATGTTCGTGGTCGATGCTCGATCCCCTGCGATGAAGTTAGTTGTCTCCCGATTTCCGTTTCATCCGATTATTTATTTATTAATTTTTAACTTAGCTTTAAAAACAATTTACCCCGGGATGTATTATCTAATTGTGTTCTTCGATTATAGTGTTTATAAAATCCGGTGATTCAACGGATTATTAATTAAAATACAACTTTAATTGATCGCCCGTTAAAACACGGAATTTTATAAAAATAATAATCATAGTTATACCAGTAAGTAATACATCCCGCGATAAATTGTATTTAGAACTATGTTAAAAAATTAATAAATACATAGCTAATTAGACGGTGAAATATTATTAAAATACATTCACCATCATTATAACAATAGTACAATATTCTAAAGATCCTGTTTGGGATCTGTTCTTCCGTAGTGTGAAACACTTTTATAAATAAGTGTTATCCAATTATGTATATCGTTGTCATCATTTTGAACGTGCAGAAGTTCGTAATTTAGTTATACAAAGTTGGTATAAAAACAACTTGACAAAGTCATGGCTCAAAGTCCTCATTTCCGACTGCATGTTTAGGATAACACGGTAAGGCAAATACAGCGTGAAAGACGGACAGGGCGATTTCCTTCCCTGATTGGATAAGAATCTATTCCTCCTTTCACGAGGCCCTTAAACCGGCAGATGAAGACGTCGGCTATTAATCATAATGACTCATACGCTGTGATGCCCTCGACCCTTATAGATCATAAAAAAGTTTCAGCTACGAGGACCGTAAATTTTTATAACAACTACATTTATAATGTACGCCTTCAGCCACTTAAACCGTCGAAACGTAGATCAGCATTAATACCTTGTGCAAAATTTTCTAAGGCGAATCGCTAAATAATCCTTTTCTTTATTGACTCGTCAGAATTATTTTATTTTTATATAGTTTTAAGAGCATGCTATAAATTTAATTTAATTTTTATTGGGTTTAATGGACTGCACGAACTGTTACCATTAATTTCAATTTATTATTCCATTCTAAGTAAAAGAATAAATATTCTTTGTTCTTTCCTGTTGAACACTTGACAGATTGACATATACAACAGAATCTGTAGCGTGCCACTGGGACATTTAACAAATGTATAAATAGCTGCATTAAGTCGCTAATACAATTAAACATCTTTCTTTAATTGATTCAGGATGCGCCCGCAAGTCAATTGGGATGTATTTAAATGAATAAATCATTCCAAAATTTACTGCGAATCAGAATATAATTCCGATTTTTAGTACACAGTCAGAAATCTACATTTCGGAAAATAAATAATAAAACATCCAATATCGTTAATTGAGAATGACTTTATTATCCTTATACACACACACACATATATATATATATATATATATATAATTCCCATGGGCGTGTATTCGTCATTCCTCTCCTCCTAAGCAGCTTGACCGAATTTAATTAAATTTTTTGTTGTATTTGTGGGGTCACCTGGATGGTGCTTAGTTATTCTAGTTCCAATTTTTTTATTCATTTTTCGACAAATTTTTTAAAAAAAAGGTTGGGGAATTTCTCACAAGAGAAAATATATCCTAATTTTTGAGCCTGACCGTTAGAATTATCAGTGGTATTTGACTTATGCATCAATAGATGTGCAGGTTCACTGCGTCGTAGCTTGGCATTGCTTTGACGTTTCGATTTCGGATTTCTGAGCCCTGATATATTCCGTCTAACGTTATTACGTATTTACTAAGGTATTATTTATCAATTAATTCGACATAGAACAAATTAAGTGTATTTGAAATAATATTGGGGGAAATGTGAAAGGTGCAATATTTGAATTACGATTTATACGCTTGTTCATTCGGTGACATTCTATCAAACCTCCTGAATAAAACATTAAATTTTCAGCGTTCACTTTTGCCATTTCGATTATAGGAGGCGTAAAAAGTTAAATTTTCAAAAATGTGAGGATTTTTCCGATGATTTATTTCCGTGTTGATGTGTTGACGGACAACGCCATGGACCCAGCTAGTTAACTATAAATCCATTAGCCGAAATAATTTTCAAAAACAGTTCTAATTATTAAAATTCTATTACAATTCGTATAATCTTAAAACTACTTCTATTCCTGAAGGCATTATCCAACACTAACATTAGTAAATCCAATCCCGATATTTTAATTTAGTAGTTGAAGATATAAACATATACAACGAGAATAATCGTCAACCAAAGTTTTTATAGTAACATTAATTTGACTTCCCTGAAAATAATTGAGTTTAACAGTCTAATTAGTCATAAATAAATTATTTTAAATAATTTACTATCGCAGAGGTATGCTACTGACATTACCGTGTACTACATTTTTTCACTAAATTTAAATTTTTCATGGCCAATTATGCTGTAGAACTCATCTATTTAAATTGTTTAAATATGCTTATAATCATACTTTCATCTACCAATGATTTTCCTTGTCAGACGGACAGACTGTTTAATAAAATTATTCCAGAAACAGTGTGCGTGTATTTTTCTGTTTTTTATTTCTTATAGCCAGTGGCATTAAATTTAATATTCAAAACTGTATGACTATATAACATATAAGCCTAACCATGTCAAAGCACTGAAGTTACCTGAAGACGATGGCGGAGATAGCCTTCGAAAAGTCGTATTTTATGATTGACATAACCCGGGTGAGATTCCGAGAACTTCTTGTTCAATCCTACATAATGCATAAAAATACGCAAAATTAATCGGTCACTTAAATACAAAACAAATTTCATATCATTGAAAAATTCTACGTTTTCATTCCTTCTCTTCTTAATACTCATATATTTTACAAGAATTACATCAGGATATTTGTGCGACACACATTTTTAAATAGAGACCTACAAATACTACACCACAGGCCATAGTGATATCTTTTAATGAACAGAACAGCATTTTAATATTTTTTCTGCATTACCGTTAAATCATAATTTTCTTATAAGGGTTTATTATAAATACATATATATAGTTATTAATACTGTTTTTAATATTGGGGTTTAGTGGCCTAACTCTATACCTGTCATTTATGGTTTGTATTTAGCTATCAAACTTTGAACATTATATGAAGCTTCTTAAGCAGTTGTGTTTGAACTTAATAACTGTCTCCGCATCCAAGGTGACATTATAAACACGTTACTGTAAAAATAGCGTCATTTATTTTGGTTCAGGTCCAATACCAAGGCCCAATTTGAGTTTTTGCTACTTATTCTTTTAGAGTCAGAAGAAGATTTGGAAACCATAATAAATGGCATGAACGGGGTCCTGGAGAAAGAGTTCAATGTGAGGATTAATAGAGGGTAAACCAAGGTAATCTAATCAAGTGTTTGAAACAGTGGAACAACAAAGGGTGTTAGATTGGAAACATATTTTCGACGGAAGTCTTAATATTTATTAATCGCTTGTTTGTTTGTTTTAGTATTGTTCATACTGAATTAGAAATTTATCGTCTCGTCATAACCCAAGGTTATCAATAATTCTCTCTGCAGTCAGTCTTTCTAATTCACAACACTAAAAACTTATCTGTCTTCCATCACCCACTTATATTTCTTGAAACATGCGTGCTGCCACATTAGTTATTTTTAATATAACCCCTTCGACGTTTTTGGAGAATGATAATTTTTCCTTATTTTAATCAGTCACTTAAATAACCAAAACTATAATTTAATTTTGATTTCAAAATTTCTTTAGAAAAAGCTTTCGGCATTGCCATAGTCATCCTCATGTAATTTAGTATGTATATATCTATGATTAAAATAAGGAAAAATTATCATACTATATAAAAATCAGTCTTGTAAGAAAATTTAATAAATTCCTTGAAGTAGATTTAAACCTTGTACGTAACTTATATGAAGCTAGAGACGCCCAGTTTACATTTAAGAGTTGAAAGCGAGGAGTTTTGTAGAATACCTTCTGTCGAAATGCTTCAAAAATTATAAAAGAGTTGATTCACAAGGTGCAGTCAGATATTAGGAGGGGAAAGCCTACGGGAGTTTTCTCTCGCAGGTATTACTCCCCGCGGAGCTCACCTGACTTTGTCGGGAATGCCTCGTACTCTCTCTCGCTTTTTCAAAGTTCTCACATGCCGAGACACCTTCACCTATTTTAGGAGGTATATGTACTGGGGTTGACGACCTTGGGCATTAGGCAAAGGTTGTCTCATTCAATCAGTCGGCAAACTGCCTCCTAAAACTAGAGGAGAATGCCGTGACCCCGCAGCAAAGTCGTCGCCCCCCGTCATTCTGAAGGGCGTGAGAATAGTATCTAATAGCCCGACCTACCTGTGCAGGTTTTCTAGGGTTTTACTTGCATCTCTTCAGGTAAAACACCGGGTAGAATCCTTAAAGTATAGTCCAAGGGCCCTAGTGAACCCTTGGCTACCTTTTCTATGCCCTTCATGTGCTATTAAATGGGAGTTGCCTGTTTCAGGATCACCCTCCTGTTGCCTGTTGCTCCAAAAAAATGGTGCAGTCAGATATTGGTCTAGGCGGCTGCCAGGACTTCTTCCTTGACCAGTTACAATATTCCAACCCTATTAACTAACCACCAGAACCTATTCAGTAAAAGAAATAGAGTATCCCGTTCCGCCCCGACAGAACCATTGTTAAAACTCTAAATTATTAGTATAAGATATTATCAATATTATACGTCAGGTACAAATTGCATATCTTGTCTCCTCAGTATAACGTAATCATATGAATGTAAACAGTAACATGAGTTAATAGTAAGTATGCAATCATAGCAATTTATGTACAATCCGTGACTCGTTTTGCATCCTTGACGTAAGTGGCGGCTGGTGCATATGTGCTCACGAGCTACAGCACTTTAATTAATTTAGAAAGAATTATTTGTTTTGTTATTTTAAGAACCTTTAAAATAATATAATATTAATTTATGAGTCTGAATTTCTGGTTTTATTTCAAAGACTTTAAACCGCCCGCCCGCCTCCCACCAAGCATTTTGTGTTATATCCTGCATTGTAGCTCAACATTACTGTTTGTCGTGTAAAATGTGAATGCGCAGTATGTTTCAACTCCCTACGCACCCACAAACTAAGTATTATATGAGCTACAAAGAATACAACGCCGCGTAAAACGTGCCGACAGAGGCGTTCTCATTAGGCTACAGTTTTAAATGTTTTTGACGAATTAATAAAAATTACTATTTATGGACTTGTAGTTTATTTGAATTAATCAAAGGTTATTTAAAAGAATTAATATTTAAAAGGCGGCATTTTACGACTTTCGTAACTGTGAGAAAATTAATTCACGATCCTGCATACCATATTGCCGTAATAAGTGGCTTCTTCCTAAAATTAACTTTCTTTCTTTAAAATATGTAAGAAGACAAAATACTTTCGATCCACTTCGACTTTATATTTGTACAGTTTTAATAATTCGTCCCTATTACACGTTATGTTGACTAATAACAAATGTTACACATTACGGGTCCTGGAATATTATTAACCCTGTAATTTTTGTAGTATTATTAATATGTTATGTAATTATTCTCGTAAAAATTGTTCCTTGGGTTGCTGTAGCACATAACTATAGTATTAAATAATACTACCAACACGAAATTCGTTGGTCATTTTAGAGACTTATATATATATATATATCCAGTAATGAAATTTAAGACTTCGAAGTATATTGAACAATAAGTCTGGAAACTTACAAAACTACTTAAACAAAAAATATTAGTGCAATAAATATACAGTGACCAAAAATGAATAACTAAATTTTAATAGTATTGTTAAAAGTATCAGTTAACTAAAATTCCCTAAAACCAAGTTTATAAGATAATTTGTGCGTTGAGACCCTTTATGGCTATGTTATGAAGTTATTAGTTGCCAGCAACGGCATATGTGCGCAGGAAAAATACTGAAAATGAAAAAATTTAATAATAATCTAGATGAATAAACGAATACAATAGTTCGTTTATAAATTAAGCTTCACGACTTACAATTACCGCTCAAAATATGGAGAGAAATGATCAATAATTTTAAAATACACAAAAGTAACTTTTAAAATAGCAGGAAACTGATTGCCCAGAAAATAATAAATTATATTCAAGTCGAATCGTAAGGTGGAAGTTTCTGATTTATCTGTAATATTGTACAGATAAGACGATTTGTCGAAAACCACAGCACTGAAGATGACTATTAGTGTTCACATTTAACTGGATACGCCAATTAATATTCATAATTTTGTCCTAACTATTCATTAACTATTTAAGAACGCCCTTACTCTAAAGACAACAGCTGAGCTCATTACTAACTCCTTTCTTTTACTGCTGCACAACTAAAGTGTTTCAAAAGAAATAAGATTCACCTTATAAACGTCACACGTTAATTATACAGCGTTTGATATACCGCATAAATTTATGTTAACCCGAAGAACGAGGAGAAAAAATTAGATAAATAATAGGAGTGAAGAGTTTGAGGTGAAGAAGCGAGTATCGAATGCACAAAACTGATTTATAAGAAAGTTGGAAAATGTAAAAAAGGAAAAAAACATAGTTTGTAATGCTTTGAAAATGTAAAATTTGCCGTAATACCATGGAAATCAATGGAAAAGTCAGTAAACAGGAACGGAGGCTCGGAAATATTAATAAAGTTTACTCGTAAACTAAGAATGTATCCTTTAGGAAAATTTAACCAATCTGAGGACTACATGGTATTTTACTGATGATGTCATTAATTGATTAGTTCTTAAGTAGTTCTCCAGCAATTATAAACTCCCTACTGGAGAGAATAAGTGAACCATTCTAAGCAAAAAAAATGTGTTACCTCATTAAATATTTGCAATATTAATGAACGTAATGTATTTCAACAGGTATAGCCTTTAATAGCATAGGAAGTGAATTGAAAACCTTGATCAGTTTGAGGGGTGTATACATCGGGGTTACAGAACTTGGCTATACTGTGAAAGATGTTCGCTGATCCCATGGACCGCCAAAGCAGATAAACCTCAATAAGCATGTCTTTCTAAAAACAAAAGAACAAGTGTTTTTAGACACACATTGCGTATTTAATAGGCTTCCAACGCAGTTCAACTGTAGACAAGAAAAGCAATTCATTCTGATCACCCAACAGAACCTTATTAGAATCAACGACAGTGTTGTTAATTGACTCGTAAGTTACTTAATATTCATGTTTGTTATCTCGTAGATTAAGGCGCAAATTTCGAACGCTCGCCTGTATTAGTCATGAAGACTTAATTGAGACATTGCCTAATAATCACTTTCCAAATGATATATTAGGTCCCGTGAACATCTGCTGTTTTAATCGATGATCATTAAATTTTTCCGAAGGGCATGGGACGTACTAACTTTATAGTCCCCTTGAGAATGGCTCAGGTGTGGCAGTGTCCACGTCAGCGGTCTAGCCTTGTTAATTATTTTCTCCTTTAATATGGCTGCTGCTAGCTGACTCGGCTTTCAACTTCGACGCATCTCGGCAAAGTTATCAGCTATTTATAGTTATAGAAGCTGAGAGTGGAGAATAAGGGGACTATTATCTTCTCCACTATCATAAGCTTATTTTAGAACTTGGCAGTACAAAAAAACGCTGTCGCTAATATAGACTACGGGACTAATTTATTTAAAATTCTATTAAGTCCTTTCAACTGAAGTGAATTAATAGGAATGCTAAGAGCAAATAATTAAGTGAAAAGACCATTAAGATCTCAATGATTTTGTCTTTATATCATGTATTAAATAAATTCTCCTTATCACGTTAATTACAATTTTTACAGCACTGTGTAGGGGTTGATAAAATAGTTTAACTATTTACTCGATCTAACAAGAAAGAAAAAAATTGGATGAAATAATTAACTGTTTTCTCCTTTTATCTTGTTAACAGTACGATGAAATCGGTAGAAAGGTTACAAATACACTAATTACAGGTCTTCTGCTTTACCTGGAACTCACCGCTCGTCCTCAGATCTCTTACCGGTCCCCTCTCTAATTCCTTATTGAAAAATGAGCACCTTTCTCATTGAAGCTACTTATCCGCTTCCACGATCAAGAACATTCCGCCCTCGATCATCAAATTCACGACCACTCGCAAGATTGACATAAGGAACGTAGATTTTCCCGGCGAAGATGATGAATGAAGAGTTCTCCGGATTCCAGTCGGGTGATGCAGTTTATAGTCCATAACGTTTCCATGTAGTTTAACTGCCATTACTGAATTCGACGACATTTTACCTGAAGACGATGGCGGTGACAGCCATGGAAACGTTATGGACTGCAAACTGCAATCACCCGACTGTAATCCTGAGAACTATTCACTCAAGATTGAAATAGTCATTTAATTCTTCTCTTAGTATCTCTATCCCTCCCTCTCTCTCCTCTCTCTCTCCCTTCTCCATCAATCACATACTCATAAAACCCATTGCCAATCACCAATGACCAACTTCTTAGAAGCCCGATTTTTAATAATTAATCCCCAAATTAATTTGCGTTCCTTTTTCGTAACTTTTCCCACTCCGTTATTTAATTTCCTTCGAGATTGTGGGACACGATTCTCTGCAATCAGTTTATACTTAGGGTGGAACTATCCACCCCCATTGCACAGATGTTTGGGGAAAACCAGATTTCGTCACGGAGTCTCAACGATTTTAGAAAACCCTGACTGGCACCAAACTGTGAGGTTTTATTATCCTGTCTACTACAACCTTCTTCAAATTTTCGCAAACCGACTGGCTTTGATTTTTTACCCCGAATTCTGTATTGCACCATTATAAAGTCATTTATTTTGGGAACTAATAAAATATTGATAATTCAAAGACAGAAGAATTGCTATTAACTGAATCTCAACCAAATGGCTATTAAACTGAATTTCTAAGATCGACCGGACTGGGACTTTTACTTGAAAATTATTTAAAATGTTCCAATTTCTGTACCTTCATTTTTGTAATTTACAAATTTATCTCATTCGAAATTAATAAAAACAGCTTCAACTTTTAAAGCTTCCATCTAGCATTATCTTTTTCAGGTACAATTATCAAAATTTAGAACATGCTGTAAAGATTAAGCCTATCTTAATAATCTTTTATTTTTGTTTTAAACTTGTTTTATTCTATTTTTACTTTATGTTAATGTTTAAAATAAACAGATATTGTTCCAAAATTGAATTGAACGAACATTCAGGTACTCATTTTATTTATTAAATGACATACTGTAGTCCGTAAGGTAGAGTTGTTGTTTTACTAGCGTATGTCGTGACTAGCTTTCGTCTTTCACCCGTACCGCTGCAAAATTTTGTTGTGATCGACCGCTGCGGAAATTTTCGAGGTTTGGTCCCTGATTGGCGCAATACTGCGTGTAATTTTCACTCGACGTGGTGAGGAGGCCTTCTTAATAAAAAAGCGTCGTATCGTTTGGCAGCAATCTGAGGCACGCTATTGGCCGAGGCTCGCATCGATTTCGAATTGTGGAAGGCGCCGAGCCTTGGTTCTCGGCGTCCAGGCGGCCCGCAAGAAACGCATCCGGCAAACTGTCACGATCAATTGCTTTACGTGTTATCTGTTCAGAATTATGTGATGTCTCTAAAATATTATTTTTCATTGAACGGAGTTGCAAAAATAGGTCCCTTGCTGTTTGCGACAGGATATCTCTGTCACTTTCACAATCTTGCGATTAGTCACTCGCGACTCTAAAATACTACGATTTTAAAATTCAAAAAAAAAATTAAACTATGTCCCACTAGTGGAGCTTTTAGCTACAGACTCCATGTTAAATACAATTAAACAGAATTGTTTTAGTACTCAACTCTATCGCAGCAAAAAGAAGATGCGTGTATATGGTAAACCCACTGAACAAAACGCTTATCGTGTTAAGGATGACCTTTCTGAAATTTCTGCCAACTTTTCTATCACAAACGCCCTAGAAATGAGAAAATATTTCATGTGCCAAAATCTTCTGGAAATGTTATAAGAAACCGTTTAAACTTAATCGAGGAGCAGGGGATGGAAATGGCATATTCTAAAATAACCTGGTATCTTTATCGTTGGAAAAGTCTGGAACATAAATCATTGGAACGTAGAATAGTTTGAAATTACTCGCATGATGAAGGTAAAATTCAGGGTCATGAATAAAACCGTCGACGAAGGACAAATCGAGATCGTGTCGCATTTTATAAGTTTAGCACTACAATACGCATTAGTCAACTCGATAACTTTGGCGTCCTTGATGAATTATCATAACAAGTTAAAAATATTTTATATTTATTTCTTTCCCACTACGATATTGTATGCCGAAAAATTAAAATAAAAACATCTCTGTCTCAAGTATACAAATTAAAAAAAAGAAATACTAAAATACAGATAGTAAATTAGCGTTAATATGAAGACCACATAACGTGTTTGCTAATATTGCAGCTTTCGTCAGGTAATTAAAAACCTCAGAGCCGCGAGAACAATATTCAGCATCTAGCAGAAACGTTGCGTGGTATTTACTGTATCACCAATTTTCTGTCTGTAGTTTGGCTACTTCCTTCTGTGATATTAGATGTTCCAACTCTTCAATAGCTATATCGTAATTTGTGTTCTATTTTAATTCTACTCTTTTTTCTTCCGATATTTCATTCAATAACTATTTACACAGTCCATGACTTTCTAATTTGGTCTCCTAAATAAATAAATCTTATTTGATCAATTTTTAATTTGTTCATCTCAATGTAATTTTATGTGGTCTTAAGTTCTTATGCAAACTATTATTCTCTTACTACAGATTGTTCCTTAACATGTATTTGAATAAAATGCTTGTGTTTTTTTGCCATTTTTTAATTTTAATAAAAAGTACGAATAATTTTAATCAATTAAAAATTGTGAGGTAAAAACAAATAAAAAGTAATAAAAATAATAATTTACTGATTTAAATTAGAGCCGGCTACTTGCTAAGCTAGACGGACAGCAATAATTTTATCTAGGGATCTAGTGGAGATAAAAACAAAACTTGGCATCTAATTTTTTAATTAACAATCAAAATAACCAGGGGGCGAAACGTGAATTTGTACACCACCGCTCAGCTTACAAAACATGATGTTCCGTATGTTGGTCCAGCTCATCCTTGGTCAGCTGCGGTCGCCAGTAACAGCTACTGGTCACGAACGCCTACAATCAGTCATGTGGACGAAGGGAATCTCCCAGATAATTGCCAAAACCCAGTACCGCTGCAGACTCGATACTCTGAACGTAGGTAAAATCTCCAAAAATATTCCAATAATAATTAACAAAAATCTCCTCAGTTCCGTCTTTTATTAATTTAGCCCCCACCTTCGTTTGTCTGGCGGGGTTTAAAAATTTCGGAGGTGCAGGTCAGATTTCAAGGCTGCGAAAGTGTCCGGGAATCTTCGGGCATGAAAATGGTGCTTAGAGGGCGATATGACTCGTGCTCTTTTCATGTCCTGTCCCTTCCTGCTTATTGTCGCAAGGGATATGCACGTGTAGTTGATCTTGATTTACAAGTGTCACATTTTTAGGCCTCCAGAATCTTTTCAAAATAGTTTAGCCAATGGTAGTAATGGTACTGGATTCCCGCCTCTATCTGGCTACATCAATTATCTCAATTGGATCAGAAATTAACGAAACGTGTTCATTATTGCTCTACCGTTGGCTTGGTAAGCAGCCTAGCCCATCTTCTTAAGATTAGTTCGGTATATATACATGTAAACATAAAAATAAACTCAAACAGTTATGTTGGTGAGAATTGTCTTTCTTTTATTTATATATATATATATATATATATATATGTCACATTTGTATTACTCATTAATGAAATCATATCAAATGATAAAATATTCTACGCACTTTATAAACGAATGAAACTGGAAATTTTACATAAAATACAATGTTTAAGCGTAAGTGATTTCATATTTATTGCAATTATTTAGATAGCGCAGCAGCATTACCAAAGTATTTATAACGGTTATTATTTAACGAGAAGCACAATTAGATTAAATCCTAATAACAACGATTTACTGTTTCTCCACGAAATGAAGACTCTAAACATTAAATCATTCGAAGACAAATTGTTGATTTTTGCAAATGAGAAAATTCTGAAATTTCGGAAACAAATTTACACATACTTCCATATAACATTCTGACTATCCATTCCAACTTTTCCAATTTAACATGCACCGAACCACGGTCATCAGTCACATACAATTTCACGATTCAGAAACCTTTGATAAGAAGAAACAGTAAATTACGTCAACACTTTGGGGACCTCAAGTTAATTAATCATTATTAACATAATTTTTGCCATTTATTTTACTATCTATTCAAATTATGAGGAATGAAAAATTCTTTCCGGTGTACTTCAACAGCCTTTTGTGGTTCTAAAAATATATTTCCGGGGAACTATGTGAAAACCTACTTGACCAAGACCTTTGATAGATGCTTACAAACAAACAAAGCAGCATTTCTTAACTTTTACGAGCGACGGGAAATAAAATAACACTAAATGAAATGAACTCTTACGGCGAATGAATATTCATGTATTCTTAAATGGATGCTGGCTTTAGTTGGAATTTCCTTTCACTGTTACTAATGAAATGACGGTGCGCAGCGTCTTTTCACTTCCATTCCGCAATATATTGAATTTATTTTTCATCCAGTAAATCAATCACTATATTAAACAACCCACTACACTCCTCTACATTAATAAGTTTTTGTATTCAGAAATGTAAAGGAAAGGATTACGAAAATATTCATTATATTTTCTAAACAGAATGAAATATTTTTCTCCATTTCGACATGTTATAAAATTTTCTGCTCGTAGTTATTTATTACCCGAAGAGTGTATCGTCCGCAACGCGAGGAACACGTGTACAAAATTTGATCGAAATGATCTACGCGCTAAAATTTGTATGCGGAACAAACACACACATTCAATTTTATTATAGAGACTAGTTGGATACCTGACGTTACTAGGATATTTATTTTTTATTAGCCCGATAAGTATTTCATTTGACACTAATCTCATAGGACAACACGAGTTTTAACGAGCATCGAGAGCGTCATTAAGTTTTAACATTTAACGTTTCATATTCCGTACCAACAGATTGTTAATATCATCATAACCGGTATGTTGACTCATTTGAATTTAGAAATTTAATGTAACCTTAAATAAGCACATACATTAAAAAAGGTTAAAAACTGGTATGGATTATACGCCGAAACCTTAAGAGAGGCGGTAGTACTCCTGATATCTTAGGCGAGTCAAATGTACTCCAGTCATGTTAACGGAATAGTAAATACTCTCGGTACATATTCAAAAAAATACCCGGTAGCTTAAGAGATGCTAAAATAATTTTGGTAGTCCGAGAGAGTAAAACATTCTTGCGACTCCCATCTTTATAGGTTGTAAAGTTATTTCACTCAATGTTTCTTCTTGGATCTATGTAACATGTTTACAAACTTTTGTTGAAATTTCTCCACGTGTTTAAGCTTGTACGTGGAACTTTGTTTTACCCCCTTCCACTCCCACTCCTGGGGGAGTACTTAACAGGCATGTTGAATGTCACAATTGAACTCAGAATACTCCCAGATTTGTCATTAACCTCAATTTTTTAAGTTATTTTTATGAAACACACCTAAGAGGTAAGAGAAGTAAAATCATATGCATGTACAACAAAGGAAGAAACATTACCAATCTCACTATGCCGAAAAAATTTATTCGACACAAATATTGGCCGTTTTTACATATTTAAATATTTCCACTAGAAGCACTCCCACCAAAAGGGCTGGCAGTCGAGTCTTACCACAGTGCTTATTTTTTGAGAATCGTAAGGGACAGTGTACAAAAGTTTGACTTAATTACTCCAAGATTTTAAATTTCAATGAATAACATACACTCGTACATATGTACAAAAAACATTCACGCCCAATTTTATGTATAACATTATTGTCCTTCTACCGTTGTAGCTGGGTCTTAATTTCATTTAATGGCATTTATACTGTATAAACTTTCAATAGCATGTTGAACCTAGCGATGGTAATTAATGATGACAAATGTTTTCTTAATATATTAATAATTTTTGCTTATTTCGGCTTCATTTTTAGTTATCCTCGATTCTGTAAGGGAGTTACCGAGATACGTTTCTCAATAAATACGGGGAATGTCATACAGTATATTCTATTTACAAATTTCTGTCATTTTGTTCGATATAGATTTATCTTATAAACAGACTACACGATGCGTAATAGGAAATTATTGCGTGTTTTACTGTCAAACAATATTGCAACATTACAATGTGGTGACAAGCGATTCAGAGTCTCAGGAGGGAAATGTCGAACGCAGACACCTGATCAGTGATTGGGTTCATGTTTCTATGCACATGCTCGTCAATGATTATGTATTCCTCAGCTATATCATAATCATTTTAGTGCATCAGGATTGTAATGTACGCAACAGACCTTAAATTATTGCATTTAATAGTCATAATCATAATCCAACAAACCGTCTAAAGAGAGTTTCATACGAATTGTAAAAAAATACGGGGAAGTTTATTAATTAATTCATTAATGGGCGCCAATTGTAATAATTATATCGGAGGTAGGTGGTTATTGTTAATTAATTATTTAATATAGTCCCACGTTGGTGGAATTCAATTGTAATAATACTAAGTGGGAAGGGGTTTATCACTTATTAATTATTTTATATAGCCCCTGTTGGTGGAAACCAATTGTAATAACACTTAGTGGGAAGGTATTTATTCATTATTATTAATATATTAAGCTTTTATTTAATATTGGGATGTTATACATTTTCCTTCAAATTATAATTTCCCAATATTAAATAATAGCTTATATATTAATCATAATAATAATAAAGAAACCCCTTCCCACTAAGTGTTATTACAATTGGCTTCCACCATTGTGGAACTATATTAAATAATTAATAAATCCCTACCTCCTGTATAATTATTACAGTAAATATACAGTTTGACAACAAGCCAAATGATTTCTTCCTACATCTGCAAAGTATATTCTAAGATTATTCAATTTTGAAATACTTAATAGTTTATATTATAGATGAAACGAGATAAATATGAGCCTAGAGTTTTAGGAGGGAATAAAAGGTATAAAAATGCAGAATTTTTTAAATACAGGTTCATTGAACTTTATTACAAGATTCTGTTTTAAAACGTGGAATCGCTTAACCAAAGCTTTTAAAGTTTTTCAATGATCTTAAAAATATGTTCCATGTTTTATGACAAAGTGACAGTTTGTACAGTGCTTATAATGTGTGACATGTTCCACCCTAAACTAACGATATTATTCCTATGTTAATTATAATATATTAAGTATCAATAAATAAAGTCACTCTATCAATTATATTTCTGTAATCCTACTACGTTTTATGATAATATGAAACTGCTATTGCAGAGATCAAAAATGAAGGAATAGTAATTATTTTATATCTTGATTTGTAGTTCCCATAGTTTTTATAAAATGTGTTGCAAGTCCACAGTTAGTGTTCTATAGCCATTACAGGAAATATAGTATGGTTATAGAGATTAACCTATTCTAAATATACACAATGCAAAAAGTGCTCATCGGAAATTATCCAAATTATAATGAATGTCGTATCCCTTACATAGTGTATCGCATTATTTAGATCATAGTGAGTTTACAATAGTTTATACATCATATTGAAATAAGTGGCTGCACGAGTTCCGTAAGCCTGCATTTCGTGACGATCAGATGGGCAATTAAAACCCGACACCGTCTCGAGTTTAAGAGGTTTAAATACCGCGGTAAAAATTCGCCTAGATAGTCCACAAAATAAAACAATTTGTTGATAATCAGCGGATAGAAACTTAAAATGTTTCCAAAGTTGCTTGTCATTTATTTATAATTATATGTACTCGCGCGTGCGTTAATGATTGACATTCAGTCCAGTCTACGGTAAACATTCATTTAATTTCTCGTTGTACATTAAAAACATTTACTTAATGACGGATATTTCAAAGTATTATCCAGAATTATTTTTGGAGAAGTCGAATTACAACCAAATTGTTGGTTTATTATATACTTAATTTTGAAAATTTTGTTTTTGGGTTATAGGCTACACGATGGACATCCTGAAACGGGCTACTCTCGTTAAATATCATAGGAAGAATATTAATTTATCAATAATTTAATTAAAATATTTCATCAGCAGTGAGTGATTTTTAAGGGAGGACAGAGTTCAAGTTTCTGGGCAGGGTAATTCGGTCACTTAAAATATGTTCTTTGAAATATTTTCTTCAAATTTTCGAATATATTCAATTGGTCTAATGTCACAATTCAAGCACTTTCCTTCATGTTGTATAATATTATTCTTTGGCTCTGCAGCCCATTGAGGGCCTTGGCCTACCAGGACGACTGCGGAATGTCATCTTACATACCGAATTTGAAGTGATACGTGATCTGCGTATCGACTCTCCATCAGTCATATCCCCAGTCTCCGTGAGCATTTATATATTCTAAAATGCCAATATTTAGACAATTTACAGACGAAAATTTTAAATATCCCATGACAAGCAGAAAGAAACGATCGAAATAGCCCATTTGTTTGTGAAGAGCAGAGATTCCCAACCCGCCTTAAGTTTGCTTTAGTATACTGCTGAGATGCGGGATAAGGTAACAAGAGCATAGTAAATAAAATCATTTTTCGGTTTGGCATATATTAATGAAACATTATTTTTCCAGTATAAATTTAATAAAATCAAAATCCAGATCTCGACGCATTTTCAGGATTGTTTGCTAACATGGACATGTCATACTCTCCTAACTATGAGGCCAATAATATGAAACGCCACTAATCACATTGAGATTGATATTCCTTTTTAAAACAGTTTGCTTCGTATTTCATTTCATGCAATATTAACATTAATTTGTATATTTCAACATTATAGTTATTGATTATTTCTTAACATTATCGATTTATACATTCCGCCGCCCTACTGATATTTTAGGAACTCTAAGGTAACCCCTGATGTAGAGTAATTACTGCAGGCAGATCTTATGACCGCATTCTCTTCGCTAGTTGCACTCCTCAAACAAAGGAAACACGTCCTGCAACACCGCACAAGCAGTTCCGTATTAATTTTTGCTTCATATATCACGCCCAGATCATTACAGGATATTTTCTCTTTTTATGATTAATTACCACTTCCATTGTACGCCATGCAGAATTACACAGTACTGAGATGCATGTTGATGATAAAAACGTAGCAGAAGTTATTAATCACCATAACACACCGAAAATACAGTCTATCCAGGGGATTTTATGACAAAGTTATTTTTACGAGGCTTGTCCGGCAACGGGGAGTCGATCATTTCGAAGCCTTCCGGGAAATAAATAATATAAGTGCCATATTGAATCGAAAATATATCTGAACGTAAAGTCTTAAACAATTTGAAACACTTTCGTAACATGTTTTTCAAGATGAATTTCATCTAACATGCATAATTTTGTTCGGAATTACAGGCTAATCAACCGAATGAAAGTTATTTCGGCAATGTTATTCCACTATTCTCAAGCCCAAATGCAGTTAAAACATTTATCGAGTCCAAAATTATTGGAAACAAAGAAAAATATTAAATACTGACTGGAAAGTTAATGTCCAAAATTAAGAATCACAATTAAAATCGCTTCGTCGCCCTTCCGCTTTGTCGGGAACAATGATCCGCCCCGCATACGCTCAGTCTGAACATTTCCCAAAAATTCATAAAAAGTCAATAAAATTATATATCTCTTCCACATGTCCTTACACACCTAGTTACATAAACATAAAAGTATTATAAAATCCATATTTACAATTACAAACGCCTATGTTGCGGTATCTAAAGTGAATTTCCCTTTCCTTCTTTACTTATATCCATTTCTCTCATTATCATCTCTAAATCCGACAATGGAACATCCAAATAATGTAATGTTCATTATCAAAACTTCCATGCCCACTGCTTTTTACAATCGATTTATTTTATTCTTCGAGAATTATCGGAAGGTTTGAAGAACCTGTGGTGTATATTACTGACGCTCTGTCATGCGAAGTCTTCTATAACTATAAATGTTGTGGACGTTTTCGAGTGTGCCTTCCAAACATGGACTCGCTCCAAAAGTTGCACCAGTCAGGGAAAATCAATGCACGATCATGGTACGTTCTCTAGGGGGCGCTGCTTTGGTCAGGGTGCTGCACTGCAGGCTAAACAGCACCGTTGTTTCAAAAGAACAAGTATAATCATCGTCTTATTCTTAATAAGTTTCAGCACAGAAACACTTCTTGTATTACTCTCACGTCGATATAACTGTCGACAATACTTGAGTAAAATGTAAGAAAAGTGAACGCATGATTTCGAAAGAGACTGAGCACACTTCATGTACTGTGCATACACAAATAATCGATTGCCAAAATTATCACAACTAAACTTACTCGCTCAAAAAAACTAATTACTTACAATGTTAACATTTTAACCGCATTAAATTTATTATTAAGAATTATACTTACATTTCCTAGTTGTATTATAGTTTATAATTTTTCGGCACGTATTTAAATTCTCGCAACCTCTTAATCAAATATACTATTTTTTTTAATCTAATTTATACATTTTGTGTTGTTTTTATGGGTTTCTATCATACTTACTGCTTACATTATTGTTAATATATTAAGAGAAAAATTTCAGAAGCAATTGTAAGGCATGAAACTTAACAAAATCTAAAAAACACAAAACAGCCCCTGGTACGGTCGGCATTTTTCCATTCTTGTATTTTTTTCTGAATTCGCTATACGCTCCTACTTGAGCTTCAATAGAATCATTTCTACTTCCGTTGACGAAACATAAATTTTACACTACATTTTTTTTTACTTAATATAATTCACCAGTATATCAATAATAATTGAAAAGAGTAAAAATACACAATTATATTGTAACAATTAAAATATTTATTGATAAATTAAGTGCTTGTGACAGTTCATGAATTATTATTGATGTTATATAAAACTCTTCAGATTTACACATTTTATTCATTCAACCATCGTTCCTATACGTTTCTCACTTTCCTGCATCGTCACTCAAACACTCCTCGGCGATTAATGATGTCGCCCTTGATAATCTGGACACCACTCCTGGCCTGATTAAATCATCCAGTTTCCACAAAGCTCTGCTTTATTTCACAGCACTCTATTCACAGGTCGTATTTGTAAATCACTGTCGAACGCTCCTCCCAACTCCTCTGGCTCCAACTGTCCACTAGCTCAGTTTTCCGAGAGCTTTACTATGGATTCTATACCAACAATCTCCCCATCTCATTAGTCGCCAACCTTTATACTTCTGGGGGTAGCATTGTCACGCCACAATATATCAACATTTTAGGTGCTCTGGTTAAAAATGTGGCTACTGTATATGTAAAAAAAAACAGTCGCTCTATCATAAATGTCAAAAAATTTAAGATTGTCCTGTTTGTAAAACATTGAGAAATGACTGCGTTAATTATCAGTAAGTAGTTTTACTTTGTAGGATTACTAGGCGAATTATTAGCGCGGTTTTCAACCTGCTAACCTCAATACGAAAACTTTTTATGTACCCGTCCACTCGTCACAAAATATACACTTACAGAACTCCATTCCAGTTACTAATTTTATATAATGTGAAAACTATTATAAATTCATGATAGCCGTTACAATATGGTAATGGATACTACATTCATTACGTTTTCCGACGCACGTCTATATGAATCACTTTGTACCTTAATACAAGAGTATCTCCTTTCCGTAGAATACATAAACACCGCTTAGCGTTTAAACATTGAGCGGTTTGGTACAAAACAAAAGAATTAAAAATTAATTCGATTGATTTCAGTAGAATATATAGAGTTTATAACTTTTGTACTGAAGTACAAGCGTTCCAAATATATTTGAAATAGTTGAATCTCCAAACCATTGTATATACTGTATCTTATAATGCCAATACAGAACTAACCCTAGACTTGTAACACGTTGTATATAAAAATACCGGGAATACAAATCAATCACTATAATTATTGTTATTATCCTTCAGTTTTGAGCTGACTCTATTCGTAATTATGCTGAGTGCGCCTTATGGGCCTGCCATCTATATCTTTTGTTTACAAAGAATACCTGTGTATTTTAAGCTCGGCCCCGCTTGTGTCCAGCTACTTCTAGTCACGACGAAAGAATAAAGTAGGGACCTGAAAACAGACACGCACATCGTGAAACAAATTGCTGACATTTATTTCAGACAAACAATTATACTAAAAATTATTTTGTATATAGCTGGGTTTATCGACGCAACTTTGCGTCCTTGTTTAACCAGCATTTGTATTATGTATTAAATGTTCAAATACTTAACGAATGTCGCAAAGTAGCGTCGAAACGTCCACCTATAGGTCTATTTAAAACATTTATGTAGAGGAAGTCGGGGCGGAACAGGACATTTACTGTTTAAATATTTTTGTTTATTTATCTCTTCCTAATCCACCCCATGTGGGCATACGCATGCTCCATTTGCGGATCAAACGCCAACTCCAACTCAAAATTCAAACCAAGGAAAACAGAATCCTTAGAATCATTTCTAACTCCCCATGGTACCTTCGAAACTCAGTAATCCACAGTAACATTCAAATTCCGTTTATCTCCACCACAATAAAATCATGGATATCCTCCTTAATCAAAAGCTTCATCAATCACTCCAATGACACTGGCCCACGTCCTCATCCTCACAACCGCAGACTCAAACGTAAACTACCAATCCACTACATCCTTCCACTCTCTCACTCCGGTATAACCTAACAATAATTTCTCTCTCAGCTAGCACCTCATTCTCCGCTCTTCAAATAACTATTCCTTTACTTCATCTACCCTGAGCTCTATTAATATTCACTAAGTTTACACTAAGTCACCAAATATAATTAACTGCTACAACATAATTATGTTCACAGCTCTGTCGATTCTCTCGCTTTTAAATTGATTGTCAATGCACTTTACAATTTATTGAAGTAAACATGTAAATTATCTATTCAGCGAATAAATATCTATATAACATGTAATAAAATCTGTACTATCTTAAGATAAAAGTTTTCGCAATAAAAAATAATTTAGTAAAATTATGGAAAAAGAAAAAAAACAATTTAACTTACAACAATGAATTGAAATTTTTGATGAATTAAATTTTAAAAAGGGACCAACAAATTTCACGTTCTGGCCCAACCCCGGGGCAAATGGATAGGATTTTTTGTATATAAAATTAGGGAAATAAAATTTTATTTTATTTAATATAACTCTTAACTCATTTTTTGTTTTCTTTCTTAAACATATTTACCGTACGGTTGATAGCTTTATCAATTTTTCTTCTCGCAAAGAGTTTTTTTGCAACTGCACAGTCTTTGCTAACATTTTTCGTTCCTTTTCTTTCTTAATCTATTATTTTTGGATACAGTATACTGTAACTCAGTATTATAAGTTGAATCAGCCAGTTTGTTCTGTTTTTTCTTGAGAAAAACATTTTGCCTTTTACAGTAGTATCCCGTTCCGCCCCGCACGCTTGTCTCAGTTTAAGGCTTTTCACCAAGCCTTAATAAAAGTAGATTTAACCCTTATGCGTTACTTATATGCACTTATAGACACCTAATTTACGAATATATACCATTAAAGAGTTAAAAGCGAGAAGTTTTGTAGATTACCTTCTTTCGAAATGCTGCTAGAATTATAAAGTCACAGAAGTAAGACTTGACCAGTTACATTGTTCCATCCCTATTTAATAACTTCCAGCACTACCCAGTAAAAAAAGTAGGGTAACCCGTTTACTCCGCTATACCGTCCCGCCTATAATTGTTTGCCATGCTAAAATTTGTTGCAGAAATAGGATGAATTTCCTGTTAATCAGACGTAAAATAAATTTTATGGATTATTTTCTTAGATCTTAATACAGTATTTTCTGTCAGTCTAAAGTCTCATTACTTGTAGGAAAATATTTTTTATAAGGAAAAAAGTTGTGTGGTCAAAGAAGTTGAAAAGCCTGTACCCATTTTTTATTAAACAACCTTCCTCAAAATTGGCCTGCAGCTTGTTTCAATCGATCGGAACTAAGTTAAATAATTAATTATTTTCAGTGTCAACAATTGTCAATGAAATATGAGGTTGATATTGTGTTTCTATTCTCATTGTTTAAATTTTGGTCGTAATGGTGTTTTTGGTAAACAGTGCAGCAGCCAAATTGCGGACAGAGACAAATAGCGAGTTTCGCACACAATTGAGCATGTCAGTGTGGAAACAGCTACGTATGGAAGATCTACGACTGCGGTGGGCACAGTTTGGCCGCTGTTTTACAATGGTTCCGAACTACGGTACGGATTTCTGGCGATATATGCACCAATCAATAGGACACGCGGGTCTCACTTTTGTATTATTAATACCGAGGGATTTAAATCACCTGTATTATATACCAGTTTTATTTTATGTCTCCCGAAAGGAAGATAATCATTGCCGTTGGGATGAAATTGAATTGTGTATGACTTAACCAACTGTGTGCGCCACTAAACGAAGCAGTTTCGTTTCTTCTAGCGCCTGAGAAGTATTCCCACTGCACATTTAATTAATAATTCCTTACAGGAACACGCTAGGATTTTTTTATAGTCTAATTTATATTTAGTTATATTTTTCTCTGCATGGCAAACACTAATTCGCTTATACAGTATTTGAATTTAGGTGAGTTCATGTTCCACTATCACTCGGTTCTTGAACGAAGTATTATTCATTGTGAATATTGCTACTTCTCTCAAGATTTATTAGTACATTTAGTGGCAATAGGATAAGTAATGCATTTATATTTTAAAAAATTATTCTTATTCGCATAAACTAGTATACAATTCCTTACCGAAATATATGTTCTCCACATTAATCAGACGATGAAGTTCGTTACGCCGAGCGCGTGCCACTCTAAAAACATTTGCAATGTGTCTTCAAATATGACTCTGGACGGGGTTGTAGTGCCAAAGAAAAGACAAATATATTAATTTTATCCATAAATAAATATAAAATATTTAACTGCGGATTATTATAAATTTTTATACATAAAGTTATAAAGTTTAATTGTATATATATATATATATATATATATATATATATATAACAGGCGATGAAGAAAGTAAAAGACAGAATATAGAAAAATAATCATACTGCAAGGAGACGAAATAAAATCCCCGACGCTTTGCCGGTGATATATAGTATTAGGGGGGTCAGAAAAAGACTTAGAAACCATAATAAATGGCATAAACGGGGTCCTGGAGAATGAGTTCAATATGAGGATTAATAGAGGGAAAACCAAGGTACTGGAGTGTAGTTTGGGAAATAGTGGAATAACAAAGGGTTTTAGATTGGGAGAGGATATTTTGAAGGAAGTTGAGAAATTCTGTAACTTGGGTAGCATAATAACAAGGGATGGTATAAGTATATTAGACAAAAAGAGTAGAATAGCACAGGCAAAGAAGGCTGTCGCAAAAAAAGAGGAATTTACTTACAGCTAATACAAGTATAAATAATAGGAAATTATTACTAAAAATTTTCGTATATGGGTGCAAAACGTGGACGATAGGAGTTGGGGAAAGGAAAAGAATAGAAGCCTTTGAAATGTGGTGGTATAGGCGAATGCTGAAAATCAGATGGGTGGATAGAATCATAATCGAGGTAGTTCTGAACAGAATAGGGGAAAAGCGAACAATATGGAGGACGTTGACTAAGAGAAGGAATAGATTAATAGGCCACGTTTTAATTCACGAGGGTCTTGCAAAATTAGCATTAGAGGGAAGTGTGTGGGGCAAGATCAGAAGAGGGAGGCCAAGGATGGAATACGCTGTGCAGATTAATGAAGATGTGGGATGTGCTATTTAAACGGAAATGAAAAGGCTTGCGCAAGATAGGTTACCATGGAGGGTTGCATCATCCCACTCTTAAGACTGAATACCACAACAGCAACGACATACTTATGAAATATAATTATATCAAATACAATAGTATTTCTTTTAGCTGGATAGGAGGCTTTACCTGTTTGCTAACGCACCCAACACAACCCATCAGAATAATTTTTAAGTATTCACTTTTCCATGCAATCAATAAATTTGGAACAACATTAAGCATTAGTGGATTACCGACCAGAATTTAAATCTATTTCGCCAAGTCCGTTGGAGGATTTGCGCGCTATATTCCCTACAAATAAGTTCCGATTAAAATAACAAATGACTTGGATCGCCTACACGATCACACTGAGTTTTCTTAACTTCCTACCAGCCGTGCAGACACTGCACATTTTCTTTTACGATTATGGTTTAATTCCGTCCACACTCTAACCGCTGTCAAGATTAACCGAAAGAAAGAACATTGACACAACAAGCGTCAGGAAAGAAAAGAAAATTGTCTATGAAAGTAAATATACCACCTACAAATTATAAACTTGAATTTAGCAATTTATTATAAAGTCTGAACAGTACAATACAGAGTGATTAAACAATCATCCGATTTCCAAAATTATACTTTTAACCCGATATTATTGAACTGTATAAAAGAGGAACTCACTATTTTTTATATTATAAGCTTACTCGACGATGTATAGGACGTGCTAGGCAAAATTATACAGCCTTATATCACTAGCCTCCAAGTTCGCAGGACTTTATTGTATGTGACTTTCTCTTCGAATCCTCATAAAAACAGCTTTGGAAACAGTATCTCAAGGCGTACTCGCTAGAGGGTGGAACGAACTATATATCACCTGGACATATGCCGGGCATCTGAAATGTTGGGGAAGGGTGGGGGCGAAAATTGATCTCCTTGAAATTCTTTTTAAAAGTTATAAATTTACATAAATTGCAAATGTTCATTTTTTTAATATACGACGAACATTCAATAAGTAAAAGTGGATGTAGGGCGTGATTGGTATTTTCATATCTTTAGACCTAACGGATAACAATTATGCTGCTTATAACCAAAAAATTGTATTTAACGATGGCGTGTACCCTTGAAGTATTCACATTAGTTGAACAACGTTCAGAGATCCTGTTTTTGCTTCCTGAAGGTGAAAACCTATTATAATTTCTTTGTCGAATGATTTCACACTACGGTGAAAGTCTTTTACTGGACCCTAAACTTAATAATGGACGAAGCTCAGTGACAAGGCATCTCAATGGAAAGCGAAAGCTTTTTCATCCGAGTATTTGCGAGCGACAGCGTTTTCCTTTCACCTCATAGTTGTTTTACGAACATAACATATACATGCAGCAATTATGTGACTAATAAATACCTTACTTAAAATTAGTCATAAACTATTCACCCATAAAATGCTACTCAATAAAATTTAAAAAATACTGTAACATGTAGGATTGCATCAGACCAGTCTAAGGACCGAATACTACAACAACTTTAACAATTCGTTAAATCGTCATTATATTTGAATTTAAAAAGTGCAAAGTTTCACAATTTCCACAAATGCGCCGTGTAAAATTCTATTTTTAAAAAGTAGTATTGCAGGTGCTGTTGAAATGAAACTGGGCTTTTCATAGCTCAGCTTATAATGTAATACTGGGGGATTTCAATGTAATTTAAATTATAATCAATTGATAAGGTTAGATTTTAAACAAATTAAATTAATTAAAAGAAAAAACAATAAGTACAAAAACTTAGGATCCAATTAATACTTACTCTGACTAGCTCAGCATGAGACTCAATATAATGAGTCATTTTGTGGGGATTTTCGCAGCAGAAAGATAGTCATTACACATTTTAGACATTGGCACAGTCACACACCTGTTCTCCGTTCTTCCGCGTTCATGAGGCAGCTGCTTCCTGTGTTTACTTCTACCGTTGGTACCTGGTCTTCCTTCCAAGAATTCTGGTGCCCTGATTATGTAGACAGAAGGGGGAGGGGGAGGTTTGTACACGCTGCCGTCTATCTTCTTTCAGTTTGTCCCTATATTACATTGCAAACAAACTTCTCTAATTCGCTACCACAAATTCTCGCCTCTCTGAATCTATGACGAGACTTTTCTAGCCGCCATGGTCCCAAATACCACACCCTCTCACCTCAAGCTTCTTCTTCGGACATTACTTCCCAACTCTATCAATTTCTAATTGCTCTCGTGCAGTGACTCAATCACCACGCACTCTCCAGGTTTCTTCCTTTTCAAATGTTAATCGCCAACTGATCGGATTTCTCCTCATGAATAACCCTGTATTATTTGCCAATATTACAATAGTTTTCAAATACCTGTGGAATACAACAGGAACAAAGCGTTTAATGACGTCATGGCGTCAGTGTAATACATACTCTTCTAAATTAATTCGATTCATTACTACGTCATAGTACAGAAAATTGCAAATTAGTTAAAGCAATTATCAACGACGTTTTGCAGCCGAATACTGATATTCAATTCTCTGTCATAGGTTTCTCTGAATTCCATACGTTAAGAACTCATAAGAGTGTACTATGCGTTGAGGGAGTCGTGATTAATGAGACAACGAGACATTAGCAGGGAGAGAACGCAATTCAGTGACGTAACAAATTTAAAAAACACCATAGCCGTCAGCTAATTATTCCATAACTGTTTATAACTCATCACACAATGTTATATCACTCCAGTTACGTTTCTATGAACGCGGCCTCTCATATTCGCATATAAGTAATTTCATTTTACATAAACAGCTCGAAAAAAATAATTGAATTAATTGATTGTAATTGATGCGATATAAATGCGTCATTGTTTCAACGCGGACGGGATATCACTAGAACGAACCCAAAATCTGTGTTCTCTGACACTGTTAATTTGATTTTTTAAATAATAAAAATATTTTCCGCTCCTTAGAAAAACGACTAACATAGATTTACAAGCAAACAACTTTGGACTATCCAAACAGAATAATATTTTTGGTTTTATTTACTAGAATTAATCTGCAGTGGTTTCACTTTCACAATAAAAGCCAGATTTCCTGTCGGAAATAACGTGAATTGTTCTACGGTAGACCACAGGAAACGGATATCTGACCGTCAGATCATAACATGCAACGATTTCAGAGGAAAATTTTTTCTATTATTAATATTACTTTACCCATATTTCACAATGATTCTGGGTAATTGATAACATTAAAAAAAATTAAAAATGCTTCTCGGTTTTCAAGCCGGCTTATGTTGTTGAACAGCGACGTTTCGACGCCTATCACAGGCGTCGTCTTGCAGCCTGTCGCTGTTCAAAAACATTACCCGGGTGAAAGCCCGAGATTTATTTTTCATTCCGATTCAACGGGAAGTAATACTAAAAAATCATTGTTGTTGTAATATACAGTCCTAAGACTGGTCTGATGCAACCCTCCATGCTAACCTACATTGCGCAAGCCTTTTCTTTTCCTTATAGCCAGCAAACCCTCATCCCCCTTAATCTGCTTAGCGAATTCCATCCTTGGCCTCCCTACTCTGTTCTTACCCTGTAATGCTAATTTTACAAGACCCTCGTGTCTTAAAACGTGTCCTATTAATCTATCCCTTCTCTTAGTCAACGTCCTCCATACTGTTCGCTTTTCTCCTATTCTGTTCACAACTTCCTCGTTTATGATTATATCCACCCATCTGATTTTCAGCATTCGCCTATAGCACCACATTTCAAAGGCTTCTATTCTTTTCCTTTCTCCAACTCCTATCGTCCACGTTTCGCACCCATATAACGCCACGCTCCATATGAACATTTTTAGCAACGATTTCCTAATATTCACACTTATATTACCCGTACGTAAATCCCTCTTTTTCGCGACAGCCTTCCTTACCTGTGTTATTCTTCTCATGACTACTATACTTCTACCATCCCTAGTTATTACGCTTCCCAAGTAGCAGAATTCCTTAACTTCCGTCAAAATATCCCTTCTCAATCTAACAGCCTTTGTTATTCCAGTGTTATTTCTCTATTACTTATCGTATTGAACGCTTTCGCTATAATATCAATAAATCAAAATATACTTTACAATCTGTATATTAGATGTGAACATTATAGAATATGTAAAGAAATATGGTTGAAACATAAAAATTTAGAATTTCATGGTCTCTCCTCCATGGCTCCTTCGGCCGAAATGCTTTAACGTACCGTTAACAATTTTTTTCCGGGTGGTTTAGTGCTGCAGGCAAATATGATAAAGATCTACTTCTAGAATCGTTTATATAAAAGAAGAGTAACGTTGCGTGTAAGTCACCTACCATTTGTCAAATTTTAAAGAGAACCACTTTTTCTTCCAAGAGACAAGTTCCATAATAGAGTTGGTAGAGATAATACAGCTAAGAAGTTGCTGATGAATCTTCTGAATTACTACATCACATAATTCGTGGGTTGTTTCCAGGGAATCTCCAGTACTTACGTGGAACGAAGGAACTGACACCGTAACGATCTGCTTTAATACTTGGGTAAATGTGAACTGATAAAATGTAGTGGAATAAACTGTAAATTTAGAAAGCTTCATGGATGAGCAGGGTTTTTTTTACGCGTGAACAGAATTGAACTAAGAGACCCTTCAGTGTTAATTACTGAGTGTACGGAGGAGACTGTTCGTAAAATCTTCTTTGGGGCTTAAAAGCAACACCACTCAGCGTTCATAATGAGCTTCCCCCGTACCACTCTTAACAAGACGTCCTATTCTGAGTTAAAGCTTGCAGACATCGTAAATTGCAATGGGATTCATTGTTAGTTAAAGGATCCTCCACCACCACCTCAGTGATGTTCATCATTTTGAAACTATTGCTCAAGTATCCTCTTTAGAATTGAAATCAAACATAATATTTAAAGGGTATTTCAAACACAGATTATGAGAGCGGAGGTATCTATCGTATTATCTCACTGAACGAACTATGACGTTATTCTTTTTCAGGTAAATGCTCATATTATAAAACAAAATTCCTCCAGACCAACGTTTGAGACTGATAAATGGTAAAATAGATTAATTATTTGCATTATCATTTTTTTTAAATTATACATGGACGTTTTTACCCCTTGTACAATTAATGTTCAACTGGTTCCATCGCCGATATTACACCTCCTATTCCAGATATATGTTCTCACCAAGACGCCTTTCGCTGACTCCCACTTTCATACTATTCCAGTTTAAATATCTGTAATTTATGCAGTTTATATCAGATCACCACGCAAGAGATGAAAATGGCAAAGAGCAGTACTGACGCTGAAAAATGGGGAAGATAGGAAATGTAAAGCAGCTTGGCTCCAATAGAAACGCCAAACGGTTGAAGATTTCTTAGTGAAAGGGTAATAGACGCAGCTCAGAGGTAAATCAAAGAAAAATTCGGAGAGAGAAAATATATAGCAAGAACATAGATGGTAAGCCAATCATAGATAAAGAAAAACAGGTGGAAAGTTGGAAGAAATATCTAGAAGAACTGTATCACTGTGGAAATCTAGATCAGTCAGAAGAAGAAAAGGTGGTTGCTGATGAAGAGTTGGGGACAAAATTTTAAGGTCGGAGTTTGACAGGATGCTGTCGGAACTGAGCAACGGTAAAACGCTATGAATTGATTACTTTCCAGCGGACCTGATACGATCATCGGGTGAAGAAGCAATTTCATTGCTGTTCAGGATAGTTTACGAAACAGTAAGAGTACCAGAAGATTTTAGACACAACAAAAACCCATATACCGAAGAAGACTGGGGCTGATAGATGCGAACAGCACAGGACAAATAGTTTAGTACCACATGCATGCAAAATATTAACGAAAGTAGAATACAGGAGGATGGATCGTCAAACATATTGCAAGTTAGGAGAAGATCGATTTGGTTATAAGAAGAATGTAGGGACAAAATAACTAATATTGACTCTGCATCTGATTTTGTAAAAATAAGAATAGAGGCCTACATCCATGGCATTTGTAGATTTAGAAAAAACCTTCCATAATAAACTGGAATACCCTGCTAAGGATTTTGAAGACGATAGGAATAAAATATCCAGCAAGAAGAGTTGTTCATAACCGCTACAGAAGACAGTCAACAGTAATAAGAATTGATGGGCAAGAAAAGAAAGAAGAATTCAAGAAAGGGGTAAGACAAGGATGTCGCCCTTGCTGTTTAACTTATACACAGAATAGGCGATGAGGGAAGTTAAAAAGGAATATGGAAAATGAATCATATTTCAAATAGAATGATATTTTAATATTAGGGGAGTCAGAAGAAGACTTAGAAACCACAATAAATGGCATGAACGTTATCCTGGAGAAAGAGTTGAACTTGATGATTCATAGAGAAAGGCCCAATATAATGGTGTAGTATGGGAAACAGTGGAATAACAAAGGGTGTTAGATTGGGAAAGGATATTTTGAAAGAAGCTACGATATTCTGCTTCTGTGGCAGCATAATAATACGGACGGTAGAAGCATAGTAGACATAAAGAGTAGGAAAGCACACAGACAAGGAAGGCTATCGCGATAAAGAGGAATTTACTTACGGTTAATGTTAGTATAAATATCAGGAAATCATTACTAAAAATGTTGGTGTGGAGTGTGGCGTTATATGAGTGCGGAACGTGGACAATAGGAGTTGTAGAAAGAAAAAGAATAGAAGCTTTTGAAATATGGTGCTATAGAAGAATGCTGTAAAACAGATTGTTGGATAGGGTAAGTAATCAGGAAGTTCTAAAGAGAAGAGAAGAGAGGACAACATGAAGATGTTTGACTAAGAGAAGGTATAAATTAATACACCACGTTTTGAGACATGAGGGTCTTGTAAAATTAGCATTAAAGGGAAGTGTGTGGGGTAAGATCAGAAGAGGGAGGCCGAGGATGAAATACGCTAAGCAGATTAAGGAGGCTGTGAGATATAGTATTTATGTAGAAGTGAAAAGGTTTGAGCAGAATATTTTAGAATGGAGGGTTTCATCAGCCCACTCTAAGGGGGATGAATACGACAACAACAACCCTTTCCTTAATATGTCTATCCATATCATAATTCTAATACACGTCTTAACACCGTCTTCGATTTTAAAAAAATTTATAGATTTCAATGTCATTTAATAATCTGGCACAAAATTTATTATAACTTCTGTGTTTACCCATGTGTCCTTGGTTGCAAATTTTTAAATTTTTTTTTTTTGTTTTTGTAAATAGATGTGTTCAATGATGAGACAATGGCTTGTAAATATCTAACATTTTGAGGAAATAAAGGTGCTACATTTGAATGTTTGGGAGCGGATTCCAGACAATGCAGGGTCCTCGTGGTGTTGAGCTAGTGGCAGTGTATTGAGGGAGAACTATCGTCCAAAGGAAGGGATGATGAGTCCCTTCTAATGTACAAATGCAGTTTCAAGGTTTGATTATTAGTATCTGACCAAATTTTAACAAAATGAAAAGTTATTGGGCGGAGCTCCTCAGAGAACTTGGCACGACGAAAGGAAAATGTAGTTAGTACTACAAGATTATTTGCGAAGTGAGTTTTATTTTTGTTAAAAGCAGAGTACAGTGAATTAACTAAAGTGTAGTTCTCTTGTGAAGATACATTTCGTGAATAGGAAGAAAACTATTCTGGACAATACAAGATATGACAAAATCATGTATAAACTTTCTGACACAAAATTTTATTCATATTATTGCAACTAAATTCAACTTTGCACATTTAACTCGTCCACTGTGATTAAACCTGAGACGAATTTCATTTTTAAAATGTCAGAAGATTAAATTTATATTTTATTCTACTTCTTGATATTAAAACGTAAATATACACTGTGCATTGAATAACTAAAGAGACATATTGTTGTAGTGAATAAAAACTTTTGTGGGGGTCTTTTGACAGTTTCATGACTTTAGGTTGGCATCACTGGAATGTGCTGATATCACTGACAGATAATAATTGCTTTGTTTACAACCACCAAATTGCGTTTAACGATGACATCTCCGCTTAAATTTTGTGTTTTAATAACGTTCAGAGAACGTTTTTCCCCCTTTTTTCTGAAGGCAATTAACTGGCTAAAATATTTCCTCGAATGATGTTACAGTATGGCAAAAGTTGAATGAAACGCCGGATATTTTTATCATTGGGTAATACGGATCAAAAACGGTCGAATCCTTTGTTACTGACGTACAAAGTTCCAGCCAGGCAGATGAAGTATCAACTCCTTCACTTGAAACCCGCATTGACGACGTTATTCGTGAAGACCGATGTATTACTGTTGAAGAGATACCAAAAAAAAGTCACAGTTTATGCCATTATCTGTAACAAGCTCATTTACAGCAAGTCAAGTGCAATACTAGGTAGGAATACTCTAAGTGCGTGCTAGCTGAAAGAATGCTATGAAAGGGTATGCTACCCTATTCTAGATTGTACCGTGCGATGAAACGTGTTTACCATTATGAACCAGAGTCCAAAAAAAAGTTCAGCAACAACCAGGAGGTTTATTGTGGGTATTATGTTTATAAGTAGTAAAAGACTAATTTTTGTAAACATTGAAAACCTTTTTCCTAGATCAATTGTCACTTTAATAATTAATGTACCTTGTATATGACGTAATTATTCAACAGAGACCCTTCTTGTTTAACTTCTTAGGATAACAGCGATGTCGTGACAAATCCTTGTTAGTAGTGACTGTGAGTCGTATTCCTTCAGAGTCAATACATTTTGCATTAGTTGTCGCATTATGCATTTAGCAGTGTTCTTTGTGGCCAGTTATCACGCTCCACTCATTAACCTTGTTTCATCTGTTTTCTGGAATCATCTCATATCGGTAAACGAGTTTCTATGCCGATATAGCCTTGGAACAAATTTTCATTGCACTTTATTATATATTTAATATATCGTATAATCATAATGTAAACAGATTGGGCCTTTCTCGTATTTTGCACTTTCACATTTCCATTCAGTGTTTCATTTTTAGTCTTCTATACATTAAATCATAATATTCTATCTTTAACCATTCTTCCTTACTGATAGAACTGACAGATGTGACAACGACATTATTTCTTCCTGTACTCCACGTTAACTGTTTTTAAATTTACTGAAGTAAAATTAAAAGTTATCGTAAGTTAAAACTGCCTCGGTAGTGTTTAAATAACTCAAATCTTCAGTATTTATTAACAGTGTAATAATTTTACGTATCAATTGTTATGCGGTATCAAGTGCTTTAGTAACAGATATGCCATTACTATAAGAAATCTACCAGAAATTGATTTAAAATTATTCGTTAAATAAATTAATATTAGGTTAGCAAAGTAACTACTTTACTTCAACGTTCTGTTGTTTTACGTAATTAATTAAGTTTTAACTTGAATTCCAACAAAAGTTTTACGAAAAACTGTGATTAAACGGGAGTTGGGTACTTAGGTGGGAATTTCATCGTATAATATTATTACAGACTTTTAATAAAATTTTGTTTGCAATGTAATTAGTGGCTCTTCCGCTTTTTGGCTGTCAGGATTTTGTGGCTCGAGCGTGAAGGAACGTCCCACAGGCAAAATATCGAAATCAAATCGATTTGATGTTTATCCGTTACTGGTTCCCCTGAAATTGTTAAGGACAAGATGTCGGGACATGTTTCGATAGCATTTACTTAAGTAACGTCACAAGTTGTTCTGATGTAGTTTTAAAAAAAAAAAATAGACCATATATAAATAATGTTAATTTTTTTTAAAAAAACGGAAACCAGAATTTTAATTGATAATCAACCAGTAGAACAAGTTTCAAGGTTTGTCTTTTTTGGTTGTGAATTATATGATAATGACGACGACGAGATGAAGAAAAAGCTTCATCGATTTCAATTTATGTGTGGGACAATTCGACGAATTTTAAAGGGAAAAGTAAGAGAGGATACCCAACTTAAATTTTATAAGACGATGACTGTACCAACTATGTTATATGGAAGTGAAACATGGGCGAATGAAAAAATATATAGGAGTAAGATACAAACATAGGAAATGAAATTTCTTAGATCTGTGAAAGGTTACTCCTGGAGTGATAAAATAACAAATGAAGAAATAAGGAAGCAGCTAGATATATTCACACACTGAATGATAGAATTTACCAAAATAGAGCAAATTGGAAAAGCCACGTTCTCAGAATGGATGACAATAGAATACCAAAGCTTGCCCTTCAATACCATTCTATTGGAAAAAGGGATGTTGGTCGTCCTAGAAAGAGATGGAATGAAGATTGAGGTCGGAACAGGCAATAGCCTAATCCATGAAGAGGAAGTAAGTAAGTTATAGAGCAGCAGCTTGATAGTTTGTGCCGAAGGAAATGGATATGCTAATTTCCTTGTTATAGTAAATCATCGGCTAAAAGCATTGTATTTATGTATATGTCGTCATTCAACTTTGTAACAGTGCCTCACTTAGTAGGTAACAAATGTAAATATTTTTATTCCAATTTCGATTGTAAAGCTTCCAGACGCATTGTAGCGCTCGCGTCTGAAGCAAGAATGCGTCCTTATGAGAAGACGATTGTTGTATTGTTGACGTTGTTGTTTTTGCTCACTCTGCGCCTGGGAGGGGTAGGAGAAGCAACTAGCTACTGCTGCTGCTGCTGCGAAGGAATTATCCCGCCAGTTTCCAAATCGTTATCTTGAGGCAGTCAACATCTAAAGCGAGTGACATCCGACTGGTAACGTGTGAAATTCTCTTCAATTGGATACTTTCCTCCCTGGCGTAACAAACAGACTCTATGGCAAATTAATTACCGAAATTTGTATTTTAACTGTAAATTATGTCATTGAATCCTCTTCAAGGATAAGCCGGCATTAACACGGAGCTCCCTATATGTAAATAGTTTTAAGCTTAGATATATATAACTTTTGTTTTCCAAGACTGATCAAGTAAAGCTGCCGTGGTTATACTTACATTCACTTGTATTTGTGTTATTTAATTCAATAATCTGTATGATTCGGGAACAGGTGACGTCACTCCCCTGATCCATGCTCTCAGTCTTGAACCCGGGTATGTTCCCATAATTAAAATTGTCCTACGTAAAGCGTAGGTGGCGCCCATATACAATTCCGGTAGGATTGTACATACCACGCCAACAAAAACGTCACAATATATATTAAAGAGAGTTTGGGGAAAGACTACATCCTTGTCATACTCCTTGATTTATTAGTACTTCTTCAGTCAACTTATGTCCCAAATCTAGCACAATTTCTGTTCTACTGTATATATTTTTTATAACTTGCTCTATAACAAATTAAATATATTATACAAGGTTATGAGAAAAAACTCAAAATTAAAGTATCACAGTACACTCTCGATAATCCGCGTGAGGTTTAACCGCTTTGTCCTTTAACCGCGGTAATAAATATCTTAAAGAAAGATAGGGACCAACAAAGACGCTGCAAGACCAAACTCAGGCACCTGTCAAGCAGTAGTTACTTTTTTGTGCAAAAAATTTACAAATCAACGGTTTTCTTTCATCATGGTCGTTTGATAGTTTATATAAAATAATGGAACGGAAAAAGAGCGTAGTTTTAAAAATTAACCAGGAACTCGCAATAGTTAGTATGCTTGACCAAGGACGTCTACCAGATACTAAGCTTAACAATATGGTGTAGGTGAAACAACAGTTCGTGATCTCCGAAAATTTAAGAACAAATTGATTAATCACGCGTCGTCAAATCCCTTCGTTTGTCTTATATAACAAAAGCCACAATTTGAATAACTAATTTTATAAACGACATTATATTTTGATGATCCCAGGAAAAGAATAATTTTGGCATAAAAATTACAGAAAAAATAAACCTTGTTGAATAATTTTATACTTTTATTTTATAAAATACTGCTAAGGTAAACTCATTGTTTTGGTTGAGAAATGAATTTATCCTAGATAATATAACGTTAATGTAAATTTAATAGGGTAGATACTCAATATCCGTAGAGAGTCAAAAATGATACTGGAGATTAATAGAATAGGATAAAAATTACTACCAGACCCTTACGCGAGTCAAAAATACTCCCTGTTTATTAAGAAAGCTTAAAAAATCACAGTACATTGATAGAGAAAAACATCACTCTTGGTTTCTTAAGAGGGAGGAAAATACTCCTGGTATATTAAGGGAGTCTAAAATAATCCCAGTACTCTTTCTCATGGTACCTTAAGAATCATAAATTTTCACGATAGTTAAGAGAGTCAAAAAATCCCTGTAAAAATACTCGCGACCGTCACATTTATGGGTGCCAGAGGTATTGTACCCATCCTGTGTTTGTTCCTGGATCGTAAGTAATACGTGTATAAATTATCGTAGAAATTACTCCAAACATTTAGGATAAATAAATTTTAAATCATTACTATTTGAAATGGGATTTTTATTTAATACGTGTGATCGAATTCATTTCAAAACCGTTAAAAGCTTTTCATCTATATATCTAAAAACCTTTACCAGTTTGTCAGTATGTATGTTGCAGCTATAGGCGTCCAAATTACTGGTCCGAATTGGACCAAATTTGGCACCCGGGTTACTTAGGGCCCAAAGCTTCCCATGATCTTTTTTTAAAAAATATACTGCAGCTATTTATGTGAAAATATGAAAAAGATTTTACGTGAAAGGTTTTGTGTCCCATAGCCTCATAAAGTGTATGAGGGTTGCCTATAATCTTGATCTATAATACTATTTTTTTTATTTCGTGATTAACCTATCCTAGGCAGAGAGATAACTTCCTGAGAAGTAATAAACTTCTTTGGATCGTCGATACGACGTGTACGTAAATTAGTTTCATTTTTCGCGTATGGTAAATTTTATTATTTAGTAATTACTCGTTTATAATAGAAAATAAAAATGGAATTGATAGTGAAATTCATCACAGGTAAAATTCTTAAATTAAATAACTTTAATAACAATATATATACTTCATGTATATAAAACGTGAAATTTTCAACTAACCTCTGGTTTTATTTTGCACTTTATGAAGGTTTTTTTTCCCGCCTCTAGTAAGTCCGTACTGAACGTGAAGAAACGATAAAGGACTTATTCTCTTTGTCTCGCCGAGTCATATCAGTAGATATATTTATTTCAAAGGTGCACCAAACCCCCTCTCCGAGCTACTACACAATAAGAGACACAACTTTAGACCCCTGTAGTTCGAAAACTAATGATTTTAGAAAATCTCCGAGGCCACAGTCATTGGAAATTCGATTCTCTAGAATTTTGGTCATGACCCTTTCTTCTCAGACCACCGGAAAAGGGTAAAAATGACACATCCATATAAAAGCTACCATTTTTACGATTTTTCGCCGTTTATACAACCAAAGATTGAAAATAGGCTGTATTGGATAACAGAAATAAGGTTTATGAATTTAGTGTACCTTCTAATACTCTATGAAATTTGTCTTTAATTATATTACTGCTTTATTATTTAGGTTAAGCCGAGCACTGTCGTGTACTTCAGCTAGTATTTCTCTAAATATTTAAATTAGAGTATTTATGAATCTTTCTTCACAGAAAATTTAGTATATAACACTTGCTGTTTTATTTGGCATTAGTAGGTTGAATGTTTATACACATATAAAGACGATTTTGAATTAAGTACTTCTGTATTCTTTTCTGTCGAAAGGTACATATGTTTTCTGATGTAAACCAGAGGTTTAAAATTGATGCGTCTCCCAATTCTGAAAGAGGAAAAGCCACCTTCTTACTGGATGAATAGTTCGGAATGCCCAAGTGGAAGTGGGGAAAGTCAGTTCCCTCGGTAACCTGGTATCGACCCAACTTGTGCTTCATGCAATTAGCACCAGCCACAGCTCTCCGCAAGTATGAGGATAATACCCGGATCAGGGACAAGGAGAATTAATTTACCGCATGTCAAGTTGGACCGACGATCGCATTCATTCTTCATTGAGTCGATAAGAGAGCACAGCCTATAGCCGCCCTGTATCCTGAGAGTAGCACGCCCTTGATTTATGCCTTTCACTCAAGCGATGCTTGAAAACTTGAAAATAAATTATTTACGAAACTTTTAAGCGTCTAAATGCATTTCAAAGAGAAAAGAAAGTGTCTCTGTTTTGGTCATTTTTCCACGTTAATGTACTGCGATCTGCGTGAAAGACTAAAAATTTCAGATAAGCGGTATCAAAATCGAAATTTTTACGTGGTTTTCTGCCCATGATACGATGAAATTCGGTTTTTATTAACTAATACTGAAATCGAAAGGCGACAGCCAAATTCTTACAAAAGTAATTATTTTGTGAAACAGATGATTTTTTATTTTTAAAAATTATACGTTTTAGATTATAAATTTTATAAAAATCATTTAAAGTCTTTCACAATGCGATACATATCTGTCAAAGTAAATCAAATTATAATTATTAATTAATAAGGTAACGAACGATATATGAAACTATGTGGTTCTGTTCCTTGCATTGAAAGTGGTCATTGGTATTACTGTTGTTGTAGTATTCACTCCTTAGACTGGTCTGATGTAACCCTCCATGCTAAACTACCCTGCGCAAGGCTTTTCATTTTTACATAACTGCCACATCCTCCCTAATCTGCTTAGCGTATTCTATCATAGGCCTCCTTCCTTTGTTCTAACCCCGCACATTTCCCTCCAATGCTAATTTCACAAGACTCTCATTTTTCAAAACGTGGCCTAAATATATGTCTTCTCTCAATATTGCTAACGCTCATAAAAATCTATATTACCTGAGAAAATTTGATGTTTCTTTTTTCCTTAATCGCCGAGTTCTGTATTTATTTTAGAGAAATTAACAGAAAGTGAATAATCCAATAACTAAACAAAGCGATGTGATAAATAAGGTTGCTGCAATCCTTGTTGTTTTCTTCAGGAAATGATAAATATGAGAACGAATCACCGTTGAAACAAGGTTTTATGATGGTTGAAAACTAACGTTTTCTTTTACATATATTTAGTGTGAAAATTACAAGGAAAATCGACTTTTAACTGAGTCAATATTTCTCAACAATTCACAATATATCATTTGCTTGTGACAATTTTAAAGCAGCCTTTCGCTAGAAGAAGGAGTTCGTAGTTTGAGATATTGGCAAAAAAAGTCCGCCTAAAGATATTATTTCACACCAGAGTCTCAGCAGCGTCTCATTGATATTTCATCGCTAACTGAGCGAAGGCAATCACGCAACTATTAACGTATTCGTAATTATTAGTAACATTAATTTTATATTTGCTTTATAAGAAAACTGATTTTATAAAATACAATTTATTTAATAAAACACCAGATGATCAGTTATTGCATAGTTTTACAACTTCAATTAGAAGAAGCTTTCGGTTGCAAAACTACATTAATCTTTTAATTGTTAACAATTAGTAGGTAGAAGCTAAAATTTAATAAACAATAGTGTAATTGATATTAATTTTCCTCGGTTTATTAATTATTTCACTTCGTATCAATTTTTGAACAATTTATTCTCTGAGTGCAATGTAAATTTATCTCTCATGAACGTACCTCGTTATTATTTAATTTTTAAATAATATGGGGTTCATTAAAATAAATTGTCTGGAATATTTTGTTGTACATAATTAAGTGAGAGAATCTGTTCTCTAACGATACTTTTTTCTATATACCTAACAGACGCAGCACAACCAGAAATTCTTATTTTCTAAACCAAATTTCATGTAATGATGCAATATTCGCATTAGTGACATATTTGATTAGATTTTGTCATCAGAATACCTACGCTGCAGGAAAACTATCGTAGCGAATCAGCCTGCGTCTAATTGATTTTTGTTAACCTCTTCTAGATATAGTAAACCCTTTTCTAAATTAATTAAATTAACAAAAACCGACGTTACACACGTACCTGTATTTATTGCATTATTTTAGTAATTTCTAGCTTAAGAGAAAACCCTTACAGTTATTTCTTTATTTAAATGTTCGTTCACTCCTTAATATCATCCCTTTAATTGAATTGTCTTTAGGTACATCATAATACGAACATATTTTGCAATATTCAATTTTCAAACTTTGGCTCTACGTTGATATACCATTTTCTCCTTTTCTCCTTATATAAATCTATATATCTAAAAAGCCGACCTCCTGTGGTGTAGTGGCTAGCGTTGCTGCCTCACAACCCAGAGGTCTTGGGCTCGAATACTGGCTTGGGCTTGGATGTTTGTGATGTCATGGTCACGGATACTGGGGTTAAGACAGATGGAGAGTCGATACTCTGACCACGTGTCACTCCATATTCGGAATGTGTTATGTATGACAGTCCACAGTCGTACTGGTAGGCCAAGGCCCTTAATGGGCTGCAGAGCAAACGAAGAAGAAGATATATCTAAAAATCTTTGTCAGTTAGTATGTCACGGTCATAGGCGACCATACTACATGTCAAAATTTAACCAATTTTGGCACACGTGTTCTTGGCTATGACTTTCATTTTTTTTAAATGTGAAAAAAGTGAAAAACATTTTACATATAAAGTATTCGTGTCCCATATAAACATCGAGATCCTATAACTTGATCTCTAATACTATAAATTCTTTAAATTATAAACATTTCACGTCGTAATTAAGCTATCGTTGGTAGAAATTTTACTCCATGAGAAATAAACTTCCTTCGATCGTAGATACCATATATACGTAAATTAGTTTTATTTTTCGCGTCAGGTAAATTTTAATCTTTAGTAATTCCTCATTTGTAACAGCAAATAAAATATTATGCATTTGATAGTGACATTCATCGTAGGTAAAATTATTAAATTATTCAATTTTAATAACAACACTACTATATATGTGTGTGTATATATAAAAATAGTGAAAATGTCAAAAACCCTCCGTTTTCTCCACTTTTTTGGGTGGTTTCTAGGAAAGTTCGTACTCAACTTGAAGAAACGAATAAGAGCTTACTTTTTCTTTTTCTCATCGAGACCTATCAGTAGATATATTTATTTTCAGCTAGTTTAATCAAAAATTTTCATACTTATATTCACCTGAGAAACACTGGTAATGCTGGGAAACTAAAGGCAAGGTAAACGTGGTCAACAAGGGAGTTTAAATATAATTCAGAATATATATATATTATTCTAAAGATTGGCAGAAGCTAAACGATAATTCTACTGCTATTTTTTTAAATAAACAGATTCGGCCAACAAGGAATATTTTGTGGTAGAATGAAATGGGTATGCCAGAGTAAATGAATTGTAACTACGACAAGACCGTAAGGCAAAGTAAACAAAATGTTCGAATGGTTTACATAGATATGCCCAAAATAACATTATATGTGAGTAAATGCGTGAAGCTTGACGCAGCGTTTCGGTGATAAGATTTTGAGTAACTGGAGAACCTTAAGTATATTCCTAAAGTCTGACAGTTTCCATGGTTTCATCGCAACTTTCTATTTTTTAATAAAACCAGTACACGAAGCAAGGGGCTAATAAAGTGTCTTTAGAAACAAACTTACTTCATCAAAACGACGCTGATTTAAATGTCAAGAAGAGTAATACAGACAAGTGATGACGGTGAACGAACATTCCTAATTATGATCGCTTGTAAAGTATTTTGATACAAAAATACTGCCCCTGGGCCAAATACAATTTGAGAATGATTTCTTTTTTGGTACAGGAACAAGGAAAGCGTTTTTACGTATTAATGTAATTAGTGTATTCAATCTTGTTTTAATTTGCCCAAAATGAACTGCCTAGTACACCACGCCTTAATTATATGGTGTCTGTTTGTTCACAGCTGTTGACGCAATCGACCCGGGACAGTATGGAGGCGCTGAGGCAAACCAACCAACACGGTAAGCACGTTTTTATAAAAGCCAACCCGCTTACAATTTGTAATTTTCCCTTATAACTGTCAGTATTCTATGACGTTAAATGAATAAAAATTTTAGTATAAATATGAACTTATTTGCCAATGTACAGAGCTGATCCTGAGCTTCCTTTGACTTGAATGTCATGCACCTTTGATCAATTTAGGAAATTTACTTTCTTTATTGAATACCTAGAAATTAGGTTGTGAAAAATGTGATTAGTAAATTGTAGAAGAGCCTAGCTTAGGTTTACAGGAGTGGACGTATTTCGGATCAGTACTCCGTACGTCGACTCGGACTAGCTCAGTGGTAGAGTAACCAACCCGGAAATCGAGAGGTCCTGAGTTCGAGTCCTGGGTCCGCTATACTTTTTCCATTCTTGTCTTCTAAATTTAGCTTTACGCTCTATATCTGAGGTTCAATTGAAGAATTTCTTCTCCCTTTAACTATTCTGTTTTTAATTCGATGTAATCAAACAATGTGTTGTTAAAAAGAGGAATTTCTCAATTTTCACTTTTTCAATTACAGTGCATTCGATAAAATGATTCAGACTTACCTCACTGGTCTCCAAAATCACAAGACCTCACTGCAAGTGTTTTTTTTCTTCTTCAAGGAATTTATAAAAGCCACGATTTAACAAACTCCTTCCCACGTAAAGCTAAAAAATGTTTACGTTTCCCAGGCTAACTCTTGACGTGGCGAAGTGTTATTTAACTCGTCTTCCTTGAGACAGCTAAAATAATCTTTACGTAATATTTTAAGACAAAAAATTCTTTTTTACCGGCCTCTGTGGTCTAGTGGCTAGCGTCACTTCCTCGTACCACAGAGTTCCCGGGTTCGATTTCTGGCAAGGGTTTGGGTGTGAATATTCCCAAATCGAGTAAACCTTACAAATACGATAAGATCCCTAAAATGGTAAAGTATTTGCTAATGTCATTAGCTGTTGATGCGACTTATAATAAACAAAAAAAATCCTTTGCTACTCCACTAAAGGAATTATTCAGGTAAAAATATCAATTCGTTGATTTCTGTTAAACACAATTATTGAACCACAAACAGAACAATAGAACTCTTTCTTTTTTTAGCTGACAAAATGTTAACTGACTCGCTCTCGGCAACTCGCCAAAGAGATTCCTCTCGAATTATCCCTTTGTTCATCAACGATTAAACACAAAACAACTCTTCTTATTCTTACGCTAATACAAAAACTTTTCCACACAGCTTAAAACTGTTTACATGCCTTCACTTACAGCAACAATGATCAAACTGCGTAATCGCATAACAATAGCCGAGGAAACAGTAACTCAAGACAGAGTAGTCAGATGAATTTAAAATAACGCACAAACATATACTGTGCACCTCAAGGGACACATTGAAAACATTTGAGTTTTAAAAAATCTTCATGTATTTTTTGTACTACAAAATGAATAGCAATTTTATATGTTCATTATTTTTCAAAACATACATTTCAAATCGTATGAATCTTTTTTGAAACATCCTGTCCCTTCAATAGCTCCTGTCTTCTTCGATTTTCTTGTAAAACCAACGTCAGCCAGGAAGTACATTAAAGAAAAATCTCTATTAATATTCTTAGTGAGCATTAATAACTTTACTTGTGTTATGGATTACGTATGACTGTCGATATTTCAGCCAAAGAAGCAAAGTTCAATAGAAAAAGAGAGGACGCCCCGCATCTCTTTTCTTTGCTTTGGAGCAATCTCACTCGCAAAAATTGCAATTAATTACTCTAACAGCAGCGGGAGTAAAAATTAATCAGCGTTTATAATTTTTCGTGAGTGAGGTCACTTTCGAATGGAAATGAACAATTATTTCGTATGCCGGTCTGCATGAGTAATTACGAGTGATATTGAGGCCACACGTAGAAGCTTGATAATCTAATATTTTTAAAGAGTTTGAGGCTGTATATGCTCCCTCATCTTGCAGCATAAAAGAGAGCATCTTAGCCGGAATGAATTTTTTAACCCTTGAAGGTGTTATATGTGAAGCACCGCCGCATTTACTGCTCGTTTACGCAGGTCCCTGGATTCTCCTACTTAATTCAGGATTCCTGCTAGATTTCACAGGTTATGTCCAAGTTTATTGAAATTTGCTATGTAACGTTCATTGTAGCAGATAGATTGAACTTTATTGCAGATATATTGAAAAAATTGGAAAGTATCACTGCTCTTTTTAATTGCCGACGTTTTCATCTCTCCATTAACAACTTTTTCTTTTCCATCGGTGAGTCCCTGTAATCATCAATAGCGTTTCAGCATATTGCTGTCTTAACGACTAGCATTTCGGATTTTCCTATTTGCTACGTTACATCCGTAAATTTCGCTTCATTTCCCACAGTCTCTTTGAATGTCTCGTACCGTATTAACATAAGCTCTATGCTTTGCTGCGTATCGCATATTGTACACATACAGGGGTTGGACAAAATAATGTGGGCACCTGTATTTACACAGTATTTATTAATTAATAAGAAGTTGGACCACCATTTTGTTTGAGAACAGCTGCAATTCGTTGCTGAATGGATTCGTAGAGTGTCTGAATAGTTGCCAACGGAATATCCTTCCACTCTTGCAGCAAAACATCCGCCAATTGCCGCAACGATGTTGGAGGTGGAAATCTGCTCCTCACACTCTGATCTGAATCATAACGGTTCAATGATGTTGAGGTCTGGTGTTTGTACTGGCCAGGGAAGATGTTAGATGACATTCTGATGCTCTAAAAACCACGCCTGAACCTTTTTGGCTACTTGTATGGGCGCATTATCATCTTGGATTATGGCAGTGTCTGACAGCAATATGCCAGTCATAATAATCACTTCATTGTTGAGGATGTCGAAATATTCATTAGCGGTAATCCGGCCAGTAAGGGTAATGATCGGGCCAGCTGAATACCACGATATAGCCGCCCAAATCATAACAGGACCTCCCGCGTGCTTGACTATAGGAAGCAGGCAGGCCGGATCGTAGGCTTCTTTTGGTGATCTCCATGCATAAACCGGCCGTGTGTAGGAAACAATGTAAACGATGATTAATCCGGCCATATCACATTCTTACAGTCATCCAGTGTCCAGGTTTTATGATCATGGCACCAATTCTTTCGCAGCTTTGCGTTGGCTTTCGTTAGGAAGGCTTTCAAAATTGCAGCCCTTCTATGAATGTTAGCTTTCTGGAGCTCCCGCCGCACTGTTTTTGTCGAAACAGTATTTCTAAAGTGAGTGTTGAGTTCCGCAGTCACTTTTGCCACGGAAGTTTTACGTTGTCTCATCACAATCCTTTTTAATGTTCGTCTGTCTCTGTCAGTTAACTTCGGCTTTCGGCCACAATTTCTCGTCGCTGATGATATTTTAATATGTTTTGTGAATGGTGTCATTATTGTGGATACTGTCGCTAGTTAACGTTAAACAGTTGAACCGATTTCGTCACAGATGCTCCCGCTAACCGCGCACCAACGATTTGTCCTCTTTCGAAGTCTAATAGATCACGCTTTTAACCGCCCCTGAATAAAGCATATAATAGCAATATAAGTTCAAAATGTGGCACATCAACTAGGCACTGCAGCCGCGTCCCAGAATTTACACAATGGTGCTAACCTTCAACAAGCCGTACCGTATTCCATGGTGTACCCCTGTAGCCAATTTTATAGTTCACATTATTTATCCTAATGTGTGTACTAAGACTCTACCTGTTAAATGCTTGGCTCTTATAATGCAATCACATTTCATCCAAATACTGATTTCATCCTTAATTCTACCCGAGAGAACTTTGTTCACTACATACACCGGTAAAACCTTCGTTTTATTAAAATTGATAAAATTTGAAAAATCAAAATTTCAGCGCTTCAGCATATTTCAAAGCCTCAATAATTCATCTAATTCGCTTTTATTCCCTATTTCGATCTTCGATTGTTTTAATCGATCCATAAAATAGAGTAATAACTAATCCGCCTTTAGCCAACAAAATCGTTCTGATAATTAATCTCCCATGTTTTTCTGAAGAGTGAGCTATACTTAATTGGGAAAAAAATTAAGTTTGTTATAACTGTCATGTCGACTTCTACGCTCGTGCGACCTACACTCCAAACTTTCTTCTACTTCAATTTCTTGTTTCTGTAATTAATTTTCATTTGATAAATAATTGTATTATCTAAATATCTAAAAATATTTGTCAGTTTTCAAGTTTGTATGTCCTAGGCATATGGCCAAATTAGTCATATGTTCCTCAGGACCATGATTTTTAAATATTTTAAATACACTGCAGCTATATATGAGGGCAAAAAGTGAAAAACATTTATTCCAAGGGGTTTCGTGTCCCGTACTCGCATCGAGATCTCCTAAAATAACTGTCAGGTTGCCTACTTTCTTGATAAATAACACTATTCTTTTTTTACTTATAAATATTTCGCGTCGTAATTAGTCTATCGTTGGCAGAGACCTAACTTCCCTGAAAAATAAGAAATTTCTTTGGGTCGTCAATATGTAAATTAGTCCTATTATTCGTGTCAGTTAAGTTTAATATTTAGTAATTGCTCACTTGTAAAAGAAAATATTATACAATTGATAGTGACATTCATCACAGGTAAACGTATTCAAATAAATAAATTTTTTAACAACTATACTGTATATATTTGAAAAAGATAAAAATGTCAACAAACCACTGTTTTTCCACTATTTGAAGGTGTTTTTGCCGGTTTTCTGCCTCTAGTAAAGTCTGTATTGAACTTGAAGAAACGAGTAAGGGCTTATTTTCTTTGTCTCGCCGAGTCCTATCAATTTCCAATGTAGACCAAATCCCCACCCCCGGCCTTCCTGAGATACAACACAATATAAAACTCAATTATGGAACCTCTCCAAATTTAGGTATCTGAAGTTAGAAACATTTTGAGGGTACATGGTCGATTTTAAATTCGATTCTCTACAGTTTTGGTCATATAACCGTTTCTACTCAGACAAAAAACTAGCATTTTTCACCATTTATACAACCTAGGATTAAAAATAAGTTGCATATGACAGCAGATATACATTTAGCATGTAGAAAATAATATAGAACTATGAATGTAGTGTGGGTCCTCGAGTACTGTAAGAAACTTATTTTTAATTACATTCCTGCTTTATTATTTACGCGAACCCGAGCAGCGCCGGGTACTTCAGCTAGTATTTATTATACTGTACAATTTCCCTTTGTATTTTTATAGATGAACACCAGATGAGGTCCCAAACAAAGGGACGAAACGTCGTGTATTGAACCGATATCAATAAATTTATTAATTCTTCTGACTTACGGGCCTTTTTTACCGATTATAAAACATTATTATTCTGTGAAATTATGTAGATATTTATTATAATAATTATATATATTATATTATTATAATTATATTATAATAATATTATTATATAGTTTAGTTTGCATGCCTCGGACCAAAGTTCTCGCTTCCCTCCTTTTAACAATGGAATCACGTGAAACTTAATTTCACTGAATGTCCTAAATACAGTGGAATCTATAATAAATCGTAGAGCATCCCAGTAATTAAAACACAGGACAAATTCTCTAGTGAAACCTCCACAATGATTTTTATCAATGCAAAGTAGCCTGATAAGCCATTGTTTAGTTTCCTCTTCCGGTGCCGAGTTCAGACAGTATATTTTATTGCGTATGAAGCAATAGGACGTATTTTACCGGCTCAAAGGTCTCTTGTAACCTATATCTTCGGCTTTGTGGTGGCGTGGCGCTGTAATTGGACTTTCCCTCCGTGTCAACAGCAGCTGAAGTGCGTGACAACTTCATCGATTTTCCTTCCGAGTCGTTATCGATCGCCCAGCCGAGGTTCTTACTGCTGTTATATTTATATGTCCTATTTTGGAAGCAAGTGGAGGCTTTATGTCCTTATTCTACCTTCTCGCTGTTAATTTTGAGTCAGTCATGATCATAATTTACTGTTCTCAACGAGGAGTATGAATGATACGAAGTGTCAAAATAATTTAGTACAGGTCCCTGTTACGTGGACAAGAGAAGTACAACAAATCGATATATTATATGTGAATTTACAAATAAATTCAAAAAAATAATTACGTATCAGTCATCACGAAGCCTCAGCAATAAGAGAACTGCAGTGAAATTCTTTGGTCATAATTCTACGCCATGTCGTATTGATGAACACTTTAGCAGATGGATTACGCTCATTTTAAATTTTATGGCGGCAACTTCAGGAAACGCACACTAGTAAATTATCATGCCCTAGAAAACGTATATTAACCTCAGTTGAACTGAAAAGAGAATGTGAGTTTGCAACAAATAACTTCCGAGCAATCTCATTTGAAGTATGACGGTTTATAATTTATTTTACTTTTTTAAATAATAAAATTACTCAGGTATGGGATCCATGCTGATTTCTACATGTGTGAGATGGCGCCATTAAGTCGCGTCTGGTAATCTATGGACCTGGTCGAAAAGCACAACTATGGTAGACGACCGATTAATTATGGGCAACAAACTTGAAATAAGCCAAAAAATCGGAGTGGAGCACAGATCCAAGTTATCAAAATTTTTTACAATTATGTGATTTCATGAACCAATTCAAGAATTTTCAGGGAATATACAACCTAATATAGAATATAGGCATTATTATTTGCAACCTCGACCCCCATAGAGTATTCAAGTTCACAGTTTCATTAATTTTTTTAAATTTAGTGGTTAACTTTATCTGTGCAATTGTAAAATATAGTTCTGATGATATATGCTTATATATAATCACATGTGACATTAAATGGGGGAACTGCTCATTAGCATATGGTTATGCTAATACAGAGCAGATAATGGCACAAGTTGTCAGTGTTTCATTTATGAGCGTAATGCACCGGCAATAATAATTATTTTCGTTCGATTTAATTAATTTCGTTTTGTTGAATGTATTTCCCAATTAACTTAAAATCCGTCCGAACACTGCTACAGTTGTATGTAATAACCATGGCGAAAATTTTGTTTACCTCAATACTCTAAGTAGTGTTTGCTTTCTGATTTCGTGATTTTCGTTTGTCGAAAATATATTATTTTTTCTTTTGTCGTCGTCATAATAATTTATGATAATCCTCATACTAGTTGAAATATTTTTTAAATAATTAAATTTTTATCTAATTTAACTTTTGCCTGTTTAACGTTGAGAATATTAACAGTATGATAGGTTGTTATTTGTAATCATATCCTCAAATAAGGACAATACGTTTACATTATTATCGGTTACAACAAAAAATGCTCATTAAAAATTGTTATATAATATAAAATAATTTTTCAAGCCTAATAGTTTATCTTTTGTGTGTATGCTATCAAATTTATGAGAATATTCAACGATATTGAAGAAAATTTAGATGATAATATCGTTGAATATTCTCATAAATTTGATAGTATACACACAAAAGATAATCAACTGTTAGGTTAACCTTTTTCTTCCTTTCAAATACTGTTCACGTGATGTCCAAAATTAGGAAAGAAATTTTATTATTTAGTTTCAGTTGTAGTAATTGCATTTCAATTATGCCATCTTTCTTGGCTGCTTTACCATTCCATTTATTCCTTATGTCACTATACGTAGGATAAATATTAACATTAGATACAGTAATATTTAATGCTTGTCTGTTCTTTCAACTAGTTCTTTCCAGGTATATCAGCTGATTCGTAGTTAGCTGTTAACTGCCCTCGCATCACGCCCAAGTTTCTTTTGTTTCTCTTCCCCCTTTCGTAGCTAATCTTAATGGTATTCTACCGACCTAAGCCAAACTTCCGTTATCTTCAGCCACCCCAAAGAATTGTGTCGTTTCCTCCTCTGGGTAAAATTTGAACTTGGCCACTCTCTCCGACTCCTTTCGAAAGTGTGCAATAATATTCTCAGATTCCTAACTAATGCAACTTTAACCACAATTAGTTCCTATTTCGCGTCATGTGGATATACATTCTCAATTTCTCCGCCTTCCAGAAATTCTTCGCCAAGTTCTAGTGTTGTAACTGCTTGGTTATGCTTCTACCGATTCCTCCTTTTTAATAAAAAATTATACTGTTAAATATTTCAACATTTCCGTTATTCATGTTCAAGGAAATATTAATATAATAATAGTAATAGAAAAGAAGGAGGATTCAAATATTTATTCGTCAATATACATGGACCCACCCAATTCACCCGGCCTATCAAAATTAAATCTACAATTTTATTTCAATTTACTTGGCACAGAAACCGAGTACCTTTCCATAAAGATTAGAATGTTTCGAAAGATATTCGTAGATATTGACCGATTTTAATTATATATCTGTGTCACTCAGACAGTAGTCAGAACCTCAACGTAAATGTAAAAATTAACGTCTATGGAACTAATAACAATAGATACGATCTTATTTAACAGACAAGCCTTACAAGATAGAGATAAGTAATATAAAAATTTAGATATGCCTACACATCGATGCTAGCTTTGGCTCTTACTCAAATGGCTCTTAAAGTAAACTGACAAAATTGGAAACAGGAGGACATCAACTGTTTCTAATTTGGTCAGTGTATATTTAATTTGACCGCAATCCCTTTCTCAAAACGTGTTTCATCAATCAGCGAGGGCGTCACATATTTTAGAAATTTGCCTTCTTACGTCCCTTATTCTATGTCAGATGACGGAATTTTAATTTAATCATAGATACCTCAATCACTCATAGTGTCTTAATAAAAACCTTTAATAAGCACGGTAACATAAAAAATGCCTGAAAAATGCCAAATTAATTCTCAGGTACGTTACAACAGACTAAAATTCTCCCAATACCCTAAGAGAGTCGAATATACTCCCGTAACTTTGAAATACTCCCGGTACCTTAAGAAAATTAAAAATATTCCCGCTACACTGATAGAGCCAAGAATACTCACACCAATCTCCGTTATTTCCGCGTTCTTTTAATATAACAGAGCCTTACCCCTGTCGCCCTGACCGAGTGGCTGAGCTCCTACAGATGTTGTATCTTGAATGTCGGTTCTGAACTTCCATAAGCCCGGATTCAACACGTTCCACGATTATTTCGCCTTATTTTTATTTAACGCCTTTCCACCCCATTCCTTGTGGATGCTCCCATCCCATGGAGAATGGGGTTTAAATTATACACTAACTACACCGATTTATCAATCTAATTAACCCCGAAAAATGTTTATTGTTTTATTTATTTCTGTTTATGAAAGTTTTTCATTTCCGTCGCCTTTGCCCCCGCCCCCAGGGATGGTAGTATTGTCTTACCCATCAGTGCTTGTCTTTATATATCTATCAACTAATTAAATAGATCATTCCTTAAATAGAAACTTAGTTAAATGTAATATATTAATATCATTCCGTGAGGTATATACTCTCTCGTGGTGCAAGATTGATGTACCTCTATCAGGGAATCTACGAGACCTCTGATGGAAGAAGAAAACGGTTATTCGAAAAATGGGTACGAATAGCGTAACATCTATTGAGCAGTTTTTGGAGTTGTCTTGATGGTGGGACCATTCTTTTCCATGGAAGGAAAAGGAATGAACCCAAATCTTCGAAACTTCGACAGAAACCTTGGCTGCGGTGATAATAGAAATAACCAAAATTTCATGCACACTTATTGTTTAACAATTTTTGTAAAATTATGGAAAAAGAAAAATGACTTCATAAAAGTATAAAACATTAGTTAATTCTATTAATTACTTAATCTAATATCAATTTAACTTAATACAACTAATTCATATTTTTTTATAATTTTTAAAAAGAAACATACTGTTTTTTCCTTTCTGCCCCACCCCCTGGATAAGAACGGGACAGGATGTTATTTAATTACAATTAATACAATAAAATTTAATTTAAGAAAAATCTTAGCACCTTTTGTATTTTCTTTATCAATTTTTTTTTTTGCAACTGCACAGTCTTTGCTAAAGAAAATGTGTATCCAGCTCCGTCCTGACTTCCTCTACGGGAAAAATATACATTATTCTTTTGGATTAATGTTGTACGATTTATATCATTTATTTAAATTAAAATGTGTATTATTTATAAACGGAAGACTAATTAAAATTTTGGCCCTATGTTGCTATGTTTTCTGGTAAAAACTAGCCATCAAAATGTCTGAGACTATTTGTAAGTTATTATTATGGAAACTTGGATGGGAAAGGCGAAACGCTTTTTCAACCTTATTGTAGACCGCAGTACGGTTTTAAATAATGAATGTTTGGAAACCTTTCCAGAAAATGTCGGTTTGAGAAATTAGAACGGAGACATCTAGAAAATCGGCTTTTACAGTCGTTGATATGATTCAAAATTTACATTTTAATAATTAATATTATTTATTTAAATATGAAAAGTCCTGCGCATGATAGGTTAGCATGGAGGGTTGCATCAGACCAGCCTTCGGACTGAATGCCACAACAACACAACATTTATAATATTTTATCAACTGTTACATATGAAACCCGTTACGTGCATAATATATTAATATTTAATACAACGAGTAAAGTTAACGGTCATATTTAATAGCTTATTAAATAAAAAATTAATTTATTATTTATAAATAATTCGAGGAGAAAATAAATATATATCTCTCAATTATGAGTGAAAACCAACCTATCTAGATTGAATATGTAGGTGAACTCAAGCAAACCCTTTTTTCTCGCACTCTTTTTGAACTTACGTTATTCCGTGTTTCTGTGTTTAAGACGTTTTATTAGCATGTTGTATCTGGGAAGAATATTATCGGGGGCCTTTGTTGCGGGATGAAAAGCAGAGATAAGACGGAGCATCTCAGCTGGAGAGCTGTTCACAGCTCGCATCACAATTTTTCGACGAGTGCGCAGCGAGCGCCTGGCTCTGAGCGGTCGATCGATTCTGTCCCGACAGAGACAACGGCTCCACGGACAGTCCATTCCATCACAAAGAATGCCTTAATGAATCCCTTCACATCGATTCAAACGTCGACGACTTTATCACTACCCCACTTTAATTCATCTCGTGAGTCGTGAAGGGACGAAATAAAACTAAAAATACTACGACGATGGATTACTCACAAAAACTTTATTTTGGGTTGGCTCATTTATATGTCTTTACATCAACATCAGTTCGCTACATCGCCCGGCATTTCTCAAGCAGTGACCTTTTTTTAGCGGCGAGACATTTTCAGGTAAGGAGACAGAAGTCGCAATGTGCCAAATCTGCGAATGCTGAGAATGTGGCAACATAAGTGTGCATTTTTGTATTACTCTGACGGGAAAATAATTTCTTCTTGGACTAATGCGGTCGTTTCTCTTCATTTCTTGGCACAAGCCGTTCAATGTCGTCGCCTAATAGTCCTTATTTCCCTTTCTTTTCTTTCTAAATAGTTGAAGCAGTCCCGGCCTACTATCCTTTTTTTGAAATTTACCAAGCAGATTCGTTTGCCGAAACTAACTGTTTCGACAGATTTTATTTGCCTCTCGATCTAACAGCAAAGGAAATTAGTTTAGTATCTCATGCGTGCAAAATATTTTTTGGGGGGTTAGCAGGCTACATGAGGGTGATCCTGAAACATGCAACTTCCCTTTAATAGAATAGGAAGGGAATTGAAAATGGGGGATGCGGAAGGTAAAGCAAGGTAGCCAAGGGTTAACTAGGGCCCACGGGCTGTGGTTTAAGGATCCTATCCGGTGTTTCACCTAAAGAGATGCAGGGAAAACTCTAGAAAACCTGCATCAGGTAGGTCGGGCATTGGTTACTATTCTCACGCTCTTCCGAATGACGGGAGACGAGTTTCCTGTGAGGTCGCAGCATTCTCTTCTCCGTGTCCACACCAGTTTCAGGAGACAGTTGGCCGACTGATCCAATGGGACCAGAGGACAACTCTTGTCATATGCCCAAGGTCTTCGACCCCAGTACATATACCTCCTAAAATAGGTGAAGGTGTCTCGTCATGTGAGAACTTTGATAAAAAAACTGATGCGTGCAAAATATTAACGAAAATAGTATATAGGGGGATGGAACGCCAAATAGAATGCGAGTTAGGAGAAGATCAATTTGGTTTTAGGAAAAATGTAGGTAATAATGACCTTGCATCTAATTTTAGAAGACAGAATAAGATAAAAAAGAGGCCTACGTTCATAGCATTTGCAGATTTAAAAAAAGCCTTTGATAATGTCAATTGGAACACACTACTAATGATTTTGAAGATGACAGGAATAAAATATCGAGAAAGAGGAGTTATCCATAACTTCTACAGCTGGCATTCATCAGTAATTAGAATTGAAGAGAAAAGAAAGCAGAAATCAAGAAAGGAGTAAGACAACGATGCAGTCTGTCACCCATGCTGTTTAAGTTATATATAGGCGATGAAGAAGTTAAAAATGAAAATGGAAAGGGACTAAAACTGCAAGGAGAAGAAATAAGAACCCTAAGGTTTGCAAGTGATGTTGTGGTATTAGGGGAGTCAGAAGAATAATTAGGAAACATAATAAATGACGTGAACGTGCTCCTGGAGAAATAGTACAACCTGAGGATTAATAAAAGAAAAAACAATGTAATGGAGTGTAGTGGAATAACCAAGGAATCAGATTGGGAAGGGATATTTTGAAGGAAGTTAAAAGTTTCTGCTACTTGGACAGCATAATAACTAGGGGTGGTTGAATTATAGTAGACAAAGTGTAGGGTAGCACAGGCAAGGAAGGTTTGCGCAACAAAGAGAAATATACTTACGGCTAATTTAAGTGTGAATTATTACTATAAATGTTCGTATGGAGTGTGGCGTTATATGGGTGCGAAACGTGGACCATGGGAGTTGCAGAAAGGAAAATAATAGAAACTTTTGAAATGTGGTGCTATAGAATAGTACAGAAAATCATATGGGTGGATATTTCTAAGCACAATAAGAGAAGATCGAACAATAATCCAAATTAAATCATATTTTTAACCCTATTTCATGCAAAATTTGGAATAACTTCTTTCATATCTAAATTATGTCTCATTTCATGTTCAACGACCTTCTTTGCTAACCAATTAAGATGATTTCGAGCAGACACTATTCTTAAATAATCACTATTTTAATCTGGCTAATTTCTCGTCGTTGCCCGGTTATTCATTAATTTTAGCCCTGAGAATGAATTAATTCGACATTAATCTCTTGATCGACGAGTGATTTAATTGGCATAAATCCTTGATGGGCCTATAACGATTGGAGGATAGCTCTATTTGGGAACACAGACGCACACAAACACCCAAGCCCTTTGCCAGGAAGCGAACCCGGGACCTCTGTAGTACGAGGTAGAGACGCTAGCCACTGGACCACAAAAGCCAGCAAAATATTTATTAACAAGGAAAAAATTTAATTTTAATTATTTTCAATTTTTTATCAGTAATAGATGTAACTTTGTATATAAAATTATTACCTACATTGAGAATCATAAATTTAAGACTGAATTCTTTGGTTTCATTTCGCTCTTGAGTAATTATCACCAGTCTAAATAATTGTTATAATAAAAATTAACAGGCAGGTGTTTTCAGCTCATCCCAGTGATGCCAGCCTAACATCACTAAAGTAGCATTTCCCAGAGAATTTTATTTTTCTGCATCAATTTGTCTCTTTAATTATTGAATGACTTCATGTTGTTATAATCTACTGTTTTACAATGATTTAACACCATATACACTGTCTTTCACGGTACTTAATGTTTCATTTAGTTTATGAGATCCAAGTAGCTGGTTCATTAACGCATATCGGTAATTGGCAGTACAGTAATTGTGTTTACGCCGGCACAGCTAATTCCAATCCCTCCGGGGCTTCCTCCCCCTTTGTTTGAATCTTTGAAACTTCAGTGCCGTGTTTTCCTGCTCGAGAGACGGTTGATATTCTACCTGAACTGCGACGCGATGCAGTTACCGCGGAAAATAACTCATTCCTACTTGATTTGTGAGTAATTAATCTGTGACTCAAACGAATGTGTAATAGTGTGATGATGTGTGTGGTTGTGGTTGCGGTTGCAGGCAAAATGGTGCAGGCGACGAGCAGCAGCAGTAGCAGCACGTCGAGCCCCGTGCACGGCCAGCAAGGCCAGGGGCTGGCGGCGCTGCTGGTCATGGTGGCCGTGCTGTGCTTCATCGTGGCCTACTGCTGTTGGGGGGCGCCTTGCTGCCGCGCCTTCTGCCGTCGTCGCTGCTGCTGCCACGGAGACCTGGAGACGGCGTCGCCCTCCGACCTGGCGCTCAGCGTGGACCAGGGCATGGTGGCGACGCCGACCATCATCCTGCTGCCTTACGGGCGCATGCTGGTGGTGGACGGGTCCGTTTTCGCGCAGTTGCAGGCCGACACCAGCGGCCTGGACCTGATCGAGCTGGGTGAGAACGTGGTTCGGGCGCAGCACCGCCAGACCACGCGCCAGACGCCGCCCAGCCTCACGGCCAGCACGCCCAGCGTCCTCGACGTCGACTCGGAGACCTTCAGCAAGGACGGGGCCGGTTCGCCCGTGCTCTCCCTGCACCCGCCGCCCACCTACGACTCCATCTTCGGCTCCATGAACCTGGCGGACCTGCCACCGTCCTACGAGGAGATCCTCCACCAAATCACCATGCAGGACTTGGACGCAGCCGTCGCGGATGAGGTCGAATGTATCCGGACAGCCGACGGTGAATACGAGCCTGGCGAGATTAGAGAGAGCAGAGTATGAAACATGCTGTTACGCATATTGTTCATGTGAAGAGACATTTGGACGCATTGAGGTTTTGTGGCAATTGTGTTTCAGTTGTAAGTAAGGAATTAGACGGGGTTTCGGTTCTCTGAAGTTTAGGCGGGAGAAATGAATAAATACAACATTTGGTGTAGATAAGAAAGAGTGGTTTGATAGATTTATCTGGATTTTTCGCAGGGAAGAGAAAAACCTGAGGTTGCGGACTCGAATAGGAAAGATGGATGAAAATCGTTTCAAAACTATAATTTAGGAAATCAAACTCTTTATTTTACATCGACCTTCTTTTGGGAGAATGAGGTTGGCGTTTTTTAATATGATTGGGCATATGGATGAATCATTTCCGATGCGTTTAGGGACTCTGTTTTTAAATTTGTATACTATTTACGCCTAGAGGTATTATTGCCGCTTAGACAGGTAAAAAAGTCTAATGTGATAATTAGTCTGAGCAGTCACGGGTCTATCACGTATTTACTCCAAGTATATAACTATTGACCTATTTTTACTTGGAAGTCCCACGTCAAAATCAATTTCGATACATATAAAATTGTGAAACAATCCGTATGTAGTAAGCAAGAAATTCTATCTCAAACCAATTCTTTGAATCTATTTACGCACCAATTCTTCATCCTATGACAAAGCTACTCCTTCAAAGTACTTCTAAGACTTCCAGAAAGTTGAAAACCCAGTTTAATTGTTTATCTACGTCTGTATATTTGATATGAGTGTAAGAAACGAAATTTCAAGGAAGATAAAACATGTACCTTCTGCTCTTACCATTAAAAGGTATAATTTTGTAACAAAAAATAATAATAATAATCTCTACTTTGTAATTATTGTGATAATCAGGTGATAGATAAAAGTTAACAAGTCATACAGAAGAACTATGTGATCACTTGTCCTTCGGTTCAGATACGCATGGCTAATTTACTAGTTACGGTTTACGGCTGAGGAAAAACTATAGCCCAAACAGGGCACATCTAGACAATTAAAGTTATTCTTCTTCTTATCAGAAACCAATTATGAAGCGTAATGTTTAAACTTGGAAAGCAGCATCTGTTTTTTAAATTTAATGCCAGCAACCAGTTGCCTCCGATATTTCAAGAATATTTTTTTGGCTGTGGTTCATGAACATCGGACTCGATTTTATTTGTAACATTGCAACTACAGTGATAGAATCATGGTACTGTACAGTAGTCCAACTTTTCATATTTAGCGAAATCTATTACGCTTACGACAAATCAGATGGAAATTTAATTTCCCGCACATCAATAAGTAAATAGAAAATACGAGGTGCTGCACCATCTAATGAGTAATTAAAACTTTTTTGAATTTAGTTGCACGGAAACATCGGCAATTTGAGAAAGAATATTTTCTAATAATATTCATAAATAAAATATATATTATCAGGAATGCGCAACGGATATTTTACATTTTCTTAAATTATTTAATGGCCCTCATTTAGATTTCGATTAATCAAATTATACCCGTTTTAATTAAGAATATAATTTATTTATCAAAACTGTTACACATCACTTTTACAGGACATTTCGATATTATTTAGCCATATTCATATAGTTGTTGAAACTAAAGTCGTAAGTTTTAATAAATATATTATATGCTTCGGACTGTCAATTGATAAACCGACAATTTGGATTTCCCAAGTTTGAAAATGCATGTTCATGTACGTTTTGTAAAACCTATTCTACAGAATTAAAGTATAGATTTAAAATAAAATGTAAATTTATTTTTTTTAACTACTTTTTAAATGGTTATGGTTTCTACTGATTGTTTTCGTGGCCATATAATACTGATGTTACGGTTTCTATGTCTTAATAACGATGTAGTTAGACATTTGAAATCTTTGTTAATTCATTTTGATGAGGCTCTTTTATTTTAATTGAAACGTAATACATGCGTCGCTTTAAAATTTTTTAGGAGTTTCTTTCATTTGTTAATAAATAGAAAAAGCCGTTATAATGTCAATAATATTTACAGCCTCTGTTATTGAACACCAACATTACGTATGCTCGACACATAGATAACACTAATAGTTATCACTCAAATTGAAATATGATTACTAAATTTTCCACACAACCACCTTGTTTTCAGGTAGCATGATCTTTCAAAGAAATACGATCGAGAGCACAGCATAAACGAAACCAATCTCACAAATGTTAAATAGTTCGTGCAGACCATTTGTCAGCTATAAGAATAAAAATTTATACTAATATGGAAGCAAAGCATGAAAACATTACATCTTGCTTGCACAAATTTAGTGTTCATAACATTTTACTAATTTGTCAACTATTGATATTATTGTTACATGTATTTCTAACTATTAGTAAGCTATCTCAAAGAGAAACTATTTTACTTAAAATAAAATTTTAGCCCAGTTCAAAATCCTTTGGACGTGGACAATAAATGTAGTTTGATGAAAGAAAGTTAATTCAACGAAGCTGTTGTGGCCTTTTATTATTGTATTTGCGATTTAGCCCGGAGAGAAATTATTATCATTATTATTAAAAACATAGAGCATTCATAATTATTAAGAGTATTAAAAAATAAAAAATATCTTGTAATTATTTCCAAATACCCGTGTTTCATTTCATTACTGATAAGTATATTTCCATACACCAAACACACACAAATATGTACTTTATATGAGTATGTGTGTGTGGTTGTACCTGTCTAACTCTGAAACACTGTTTTCGTTTATCTAATATGAAGCAGCACAATATGATTTTGGAGAGTTGGTATATGAAAAATAGAAGCAGGATTCTGCTTATGTCGGGTCCTATGACAATTCCAAAATCCAATAAATCTGTAACTTTTCCTAGATGCTAAGTCGGAGTGGATATATCATCTAAACTTTTTGCTTTCTCTTTCTTAGATTAATTCGTGACGCCCAGTGTTGTTAATTTGCATTCCAGTCGCCTACAAAGATAAATTTATTCCCTGGAGATTAAAAAAAAGTCATTTCTTGTTGTTGTATTCTGTGGACAGTAACAGCAGCTATATTTAGTTTTATATGGTTTTATATTTAGTTTTATATGGTTTTATAAGTGGTCTAACTCCTGATATTTGATTACTTCTGCAATAATCACCGCTGTTCCGCCATATGCATTGCAGCAGGATGTCTATACGAGGTAATGTGGGTGAAATGCGTTTCTGATATAAGCATTATGTCGATATTGTGCATTTATAAAAATAATTCAAGTTCTTCTCCATGTTGACCCAAACCATTGGCGTTCCAAATAGCAAATTTTAGCAGTTCCGCCATTATGAAGTTTTATTAACTAACGCGGAGATAATGGTACCCACTCGATTGATCAGTTCTTTCATCATATGTTTTAGTTCAGCTAAACCGTAAGGTTCACTGATGATATTGCGTTAGGGAAGTCAGAAGAAGACTTGGAAATCATAATAAATGGCATGAAAGAGATCCAGGAGAAAGAGTTCAACATGAGAATTAATAGAGGGAAAACCAAGGTAATGGAGCGTAGTTTGAGAAATAGTGGAATAACAAAGGGTTTTAGATTGCGAGAGGATATTTTGAAGGAAGTTGAGAAATTCTGTTACTTGGGCAGCATAATAACTAGGGATGGTAGAAGTATAGTAGACATAAAGAGTGGGATAGCACAGGCGAGGAAGGCTGTCGCAAAAAAAAGAGGAATTTACTTACGACTAATACAAGTATGAATATTAGTAAATCATTACTAAAAATTTTCGTATGGAGTGTGGAAAGGAAAAGAATAGAAGCATTTCAAATGTGGTGCTATAGAAGATGCTGAAAATCAGATGGGTGGATAGAGTAACTAACTAGGAAATTATAAGAGAAGAGAGAACAATATGGAGGACTTTTACCAAGAATAGGGGTAGTTAATAGGCCATGTTCGTTTTGAGACATGAGGGTCTTGGAAAATTAGCATTAGAGGGAAGTGTGTGCTATAAGAACAGGAGAGGGAGACAAGGATGGAATACGCTAAGCAGATTAGGGACGATGTGGGGGGGGAAAACTGTTTGCGCAAGATAGAACTTGGGTAAGCATATATTTGTTAGCTGTAGTTTGATATTCCACATGTTTGTCACTTCGTGACACAATGCTCCTATTCTTTGCTTTATTTCATTAATCTCAGAGTAATGGTGTAAAGTTTTTAATACTACCCTTAATCTTTTGTCTTACTTTGCTCTGAAGATGTGATATAGTGTATTTTTTTCACTCTACCAACTTTATTATATTAGTGCACGTGTTGTTGTTATCTTTAGATTCTGTCGTTACTTGTTCGCTGCCAAGTGTTTTATAGTAATATTTTTCTTTTCCTACCTTACTTATTCTACGATTAATGGTTTGATATACACAATTGCATCAATGAAGGTTGGTGGCGGATATACCATGGGCCAATGCAGGCCATGGTCATGATTATATGGGGGTTGGCTTGTATTGGCCGATGTTGGTGAAGGTTAGAAATGGATTTGGCCGACATTGGCTTTGGAAGCACTTTTGTCACCAGCTATTGACGAGGGACTATTTACTTCAGTTTCATTATTTCTATTTGTTTCCATTGTTTCGTCTTCGGCAAGACTGTTGAATTTGTTATTCTTTAGGGTTTGATTATGTTGGAGCTGTGATAAACGGCTAGAGCAGCGATGAGAGCGTTGGGTTCTCTCTGCTTCTCAATTCTCCCAGTATCTAGTAGAAGTTCAAACTCAATATTCTTTTCAAGAGCTACAATGTTTTTCCTTGAGTTACAAGAATACGAATCCTATCAATTCACTAAGGAATTCAATCGGGAAATATCATGGCCTTTTTAAATATTTAATACAGCATCCCACAAATTTTTCAGAATATATGAGAATAGAAACATTTCAATTTTTAAAAAAATATTATTTCTGATTTAACTCCTAACAAATTACACAAGGGCAATGATTAATGTACGCAATTCAGTATGTCAATATTATTTTTTTATTAAACAAATTACATAAAATTGATTTTAAGTTACAAACGACTACTTAATCGTATTTATTACTGGTTGTTGTACTTTAAATTTCCAAATTCCTTCTCCTGTTCGCAGAAATCTAGATTTCTTTCGACATTGGTGTGTTTAGTTTATGTCTGCCGGATGTTTAACTGTCGTCAGTAGTAGGAAAGTTTTGCAGGGTATAAAAAATACTTACTTTCATGAATCCTCGAATTATTTTCATTATGTTTATAAATAATCCTTTTTTAAAAAGCCGATATTTGTGTCAGTAAGCTTTGAAAGAAACATAAGTCTTCATATTCCTCCTCTTTTTCAACCTTCTTACTTCGTAAATATTGTAGTTTTTGTTTTTCAAATACTACCCGTATTTTGTTTCTTAGGCCTTCATAGATTTACTGACGAAAGAATAGAGTAGAGGGTTGTTAGCATTAAAAATTGCAACAATATTTTTTGTTCAGTAAAAAGTTTACGATGGTCGTTATTGTCAACACCTTCATCGAACTCGTTCAGATGTGGTTCATTAATTGTTAGGCCAAACTTTCCGCTAGAATTTCTCGGAGTAAACAGATTTGGTAAGAGTATTGCAGTATATACATTCACCTTTGTAGTCAGTAATGGTTTGGCTATCTCCAGATTTTGCCCGGGGAGGGATGTCAAGGTAATCCTAAACATCAGTACTTCAGCCGTTGCACATGAAAATTCCAGGAGAAGATGATTTCAATAAAACTGCAGACGATTTATTTATATAAAAAACTGGAAATTTCCTAATTTAATTGGTAGAATCAATTGTCCAGCTCACTCTGGTCCCATGATCAGTAAAGATAAACATATTTTTCACTTGTGTTTCAAGGATTTGTTGACGCATCAGTTTATCAACATTGAGGTTGGTGGCTACGGAGTGGTGGAGATTTGTTCCAAAATAAGAAGGAGGTGTATGTACTGGGGTCGCAGACCTTGGGCATACGGTAAGAGTAGTCCTCAGATCCCATTGGATCAGTCGGCAAACTGCCTCCTAAAACTGCTGGAGACACGGAGAAAAGAATACTGCGACTACATAGCAAACTCATCTCCCGTCATTCGGAAGGGCATGAGAATAGTACCCAATGCCCGACCTATCTGATGCAGGGTTTCTAGGGTATTTCCTGCATCTCTTTAGATGAAACACCAGGTAGCATCCTTAAACTATAGCCTGGGGGCCCTAGTCAACCCTGTCCTACCTTTCTCTACCTTACACATCCCCTTATCAATTTCCTTCCTATGCTATTAAAGAGATGTCTGTTTCAGGATCACCCCCATGTAGCCTGTTACCTCCCCTTACCCCCCCCCCCACTGCCCCCTAAAAAAAGTTTAAATGTACAGAAAGCAGCTTCCAGCATTACTGTTATTTCGTCGTCGAATGAAAAGGAGACGAAAAATCGATGAATTTGGGTTCATCCAATTAATGAAATAAGAGAGGAGTTTGTAACTTTCTACAAGCTGTTTGAACAGTTCAGGCAGAATGACACCTAAGTCTTCGATTATTTCAGAATGTGGTTGACTTCCTTTGACGAACTCTATGTTTAGTTGAAAGATACCATTCACTTGTAGCATTTAGTCCTTGGAAATTTCGAGGGTTTTATCCAAGATAAGAGGTGATACTTGGATTAATGAAATAAAAATGACATAACCAATAATGGCACTCAAACTATTCATATTATAAATACGATGACACAAGGCAAGATGTCAATTTGTAGTCGTATCGATACGAGAACTCAATGTTTCCTCCCTCGCCAATCTAAATAAATTCTTCAATTACACATTCTGGGAAACCATCAGTTCCTTCTAAATATAGATTGCCATTCATAAGGCTTCACGGTCATTAGGAACAAGGTTTAATCTCGGTATTCCTTGGGTTAGCGCATTGACCTTGTCCTAGCCGATCTTCCGACATTTATTGGCTACGAAAAATTCTACGCAAGTAATGCTTGTAAAAATTTTCAATGTTATCTACACTGCAGCCTATATATCTAGATGCAATTTATTCTGCATTTTCGTTGTACAAAATCTAATTTTAGAAGACAGAATAAAAAAAACAGCCTACGTTCATGGCATTTGTAAATTTATAAAAAGCGTTTGATAATGTGAACTGGAAAGCGCTATTAAAGATTTTGAAGAACAAAGGAATAAAATATCGAGAAAGAAGACTTATACATAACCTCTATAGAAGGCGATCAGCTGTTTGAAGATCAATAAAAAAAGGAGTAAGCAAAGCATCCAGTCTGTCGCCCATGCTCTTTAACTTATATATACAACAGACAGTGAAGAAAGTTAAAACGGAATATGGAAAAGGAATCATACAGCAAGTAGAAGAAATAAGAACCCTACACTTTGCCAACGATAATGTAGTATAAGGGGAGTCAGAAAAAGACTTGGAAATCATAAAAATATGGCATAAACGTACTCCAAAAATATTCTATATGAGGATTAATAGGGGGAAAACCAAGGTAATGGAGAGTAGTTTGGGAAACAGTGGAATAACAAAGGGTGTTAGATTGGGAAGGGATATTTTGACAGAAGTTAAGAAATCCTGCTACTTGGGAAGCGTAATAACGATTTAAGGTAGAAGTATAGTAGATATAAAGAGTAGGATAGCACAAGGCAAGGAAGCCTTTCGCGAAAAAGAGGAATTTACTTACGGGTAATATAAGTGTGAATATTAGAAAATCGATGCTAAAGACGTTCGTATGGAGCGTGGCGTTATACGGGTGTGATAGGAGTTGTGGAAAGGAATAGAATACAAGCCTTTGAAATATGGTGCTATGGAAGACGCTGAAAATCAGATAGGTGGATAGAGTAACTAACCAGGAAATTCTAAGCAGAATAGGGGAAGAGCGAACAATATGGGGAACGTTGACCTAGAGAAGGGATAGATTAATAGACCACATTGTGAGAAATTAGGGTCTTGACAAATTAGTATTAGAGGGAAGTGTGTGGGGTAAGAACAGAAGAGGGAGGCCAAGGATAGAATACGGTAAGGCTAAGGATGTCGGGTGTAGTAGTTATGCTTAAATGAAAAGGCTTGCGCAAGATACGTTATAATGGAGGGTTCCATCAGACCAGTCTTAGGACTGAATACCACAACAACATTAATATTTTAGCATTAATTCAGACTTTACCATATTGCCTGTAAAATGAGCTAATCGTATAATTTCAAATTTTATTTTGAGCGTTGTTGTTATTAATTCTTGGAGATTGCCGCTCTAAACTTTTCCGATTCATAACCTGAGTCGAATCGCTCACGATCCGGTTCATGTAGGTGGATTTCTCAAGACTAGACGACTCAACCAATTTGTTCACGTCTCAAGTAACTCGTACTGTGAGCCGTAACTCTGTCTATTGAGTCTCTTTAGAGAACATTTTTTTAATAGAATCGACTCTTTGAATCGATTCTCAGTTCTTTTTCACACCTCGAAAACTTAAATCTTGTTATCCACTTGTGTACATTTCACTCAATTTAAATTAAGCATAGGCAACCGAAGTGAGAAACGTATGTCTTGTGTAACGAAGTCACTCACAACGAGAGGTAGGTAAAAATTATAAAATCAAGGTAATATCTTAAATTAAGGAAACTAATTCAATTCAAAAACTTTAAAATTATATTATATATAATGAAGATAATAAAACAATAGACAAGTAAAAATAATAGAAGATAGTGATGAATGCAAAGAGAGATTACGTAAAAAATAAATAAATGCAATTACTTAAAGCTCTGAGAACTGAAAGTATCGAAGACCCGTTAATTATCTTGATTCTTTAAAAAAAACTAGACAGTGAACTGGAAAATGTCTTAAAGTAGCAGATAACGATAGAATGGCAGTCAAAAAGTGCAAAAAATTAAAACAGCTCACATATTAAATATTATATAAGGATACATTGAGGGACGGAGGTAATCACATCAGATTACAGTATATTGGTCATTCTTCGTCGATCCTCATTTGAAATTAAGGCTTCAAGGATGGTAACTCATCCAGGATCCGTAACTTACTTTCTACCTTCATCTTTTGCAGTAAATGTAATAATAATATCATATTAAGAGGATAAGTTTAGCTTCAAGGATGTGGAATGAGTCAGGGTGTACATTCATTCAATTAATACTATGTGTTAACTAGTAACCATCAATTGATTAGCTCATACTTGCTGTTTACAGTTATATAATAATAGTAATACATTATAATCAGGATATACAGTAATGTATTTTAATATTTGATAACTCATTTCTAAGTAATAAATAGTAATTAAAAACTCGATTTAGTCAGGTTTCATAGACACTGTATTGAGTTTCAATTACCGTACATCACAAATTAAATAAACGTAAGTTTATACTTACATTTTTCTTAATATCCCCTAATATTAAGGATTAAATTACTGTTGCCAATATAATATTAATGAGATGATTATTGAGGAATTAGTGACTAATTGAACTATTCTAAAGTATCGAGGGTTTATAAACTGAAGAAATTCCAACTTTTTCCGTATCTTGGTAATTTTTGTCTTTGGACCGAAGATTTTATTATCTTTGCTTTGGCAACTAACGTGTTTGGAAGTGTTTATCCGAAAAAATTGCTTCTCACGTGTCTTTAGGTAAGGTTATTAGTTTTATTTTATACTTTACTGTTATTGATAATATTCATTGTTTAAATTTATTTCATTAAAGATTAGGACCTTCCCATTATAATAAAGTCATATTATGAACTGTATAGTAGTGAATATTTACTGAAGGAGCATGCTTCTACATTATAAAAACAGTAGTTTGTTTACTCATATAACTTTTGTTTCAGTATGGTGTTCTTTACTTGTAATCACTGCGGTGCTTCCGTAAAGAAAAACAAAGTAGAAAAACATTATGGAACTCAGTGTAAAAATTTTCCTTCTTTATCGTGCATGGATTGCCAGAAAGATTTCCAGTAAGTGTGTCTCAAAGTTTGTTATATGCAAAATCTCGTCTAATATATTGTCCGCGTTTTTATTAATTAAAGATTAGGACATTCCCGTATATTTTGGTGTAGATTCTTTTACTGATAAGTTTCGAGATTAACCTTACAATCCACGGAGAACACACAATTTATTATGATGTAAGCTACGAATTCTTTGTTTGAATTTCAATTGTGTTTCCTGCCAACATTAAGTATCAACAAATTATTGTTCTGTAACTGCTTGTAGAACATATTAACTGCTAGTGTGATGCTTCATGAAATGGCAATTTGGCAAATCCCTCAGTATAGACCAGGGATTCCCAAACTTTTTCTTCAATGTAACACTTGGTAATATCAGAGATTCTAACAGAAAACATGGCTTATTTTTTGGGATGGGTGATTCCTAGTCATAAAAAGTAAATCAAGGTTTAATTTAGTAATAAAGTACTTGGTGACTTTGGGTCCTCTAATTGTTATCGTGTTGATATCGGGTGCAATATTAGTAAATTGAATTCTAATATCTGGTGTGGCATCGAGACTGGTTCTGCACTTCATTGCAACATAAGGAGATCCAACTTTGCATAAAAAAGTTGTAGTAAACTGAAGTAAAACAGTAATAGCTTGTTTTAAAATATTGGGGTACTCTTCATTCAAACTCTTGTATGGCAGGAAACCTATTAATATCATTAGATTCAACTTGTGAAATCCAAAATTGTATTTTTATCAAAAGATTAATATTAAATCTATATTAAAAATTATAATACTTTCTCCTTGTAATGATGAGTTCATTGCACTGCTAGGATTTGGTAAAACTTCGACTAAATTCATTTCGAATTTCAAAAAGTTTTAATGGCGTTTTTCCTCTGGATAGCCATCTCACTTCAGTATATAATATAAGTGTTTTATATTTACTAGTCATGTTACCACACAATTTTAAATCTGGATTGAAATGGCCACTAAAATTCCTGTGGACCTCCAGTTGAGAACCGCTGAAATGAATGGTCCTGACAGGTTGCAATTATTTGCTGTTGAATTAAATTCCACAAAAAATGGTGTACACAGTTGGCATTTAATCACTCCAAATATTTTTGGGACACCTGTTCAGGCCCCGAGGAACACAGTTTGGGAAACCTGGGTGTAGACTATTGCAATGTGGCTTGGATTCAATTAATGTAAATTGGGGATGGTGGGGGAATAATAACCACCCCCTTGATCAAAATTGTAAATTTAGAAAGAATGTAAACCCATATTTTTTTATTTAATAATTTAGCATTGAATTTTTCTTCATTTCAGAATCAAATTTAAAAATAAATAGACCATATTGTTGTCTTTTCCCCTATTCTGTTGAGAACTTCCTTGTTTGTGAATACATTTATCTACATGGAATTGGCTTGGGTGGGGGTTATATGTATGGTGTTATTAAATTAGTCTTGTTTCAAAAGTAAAAGCATTTGGCATTTCTCAACAATCGTGCAGATTCTACACTCTGAAATGATTTTTCAGTGCCTTCCCATAATTACAGAACGATTATAAATAAATATATCAAATATACTTGACTTTATTTACATTATGTGAATATTATTATTTTAATAGCTTTTATATTGTTCCAGGGGCAACGAGTATGATAAACACACAAAGTGTATAACAGAGGATGAAAAATATTCTGCTAAAGGATTTGTTCCAAAACCTACATCTAATAAGGGGGAAGTTAAGCAGCAGAGTTGGTTGGAAATTGTAAAATCTGTAAGAGATTCAGAACAGGGATTTTCTCAATTTGAAAAAAACATTCTTGATACTATTGTGGAACATGAAAATGTGCCCAGGAAGAAAATCAAATTTTTGGTTAGCACATTTTGTAATATGTAATTTTCTGAAAGTTGAATGACTTAAGTCATATGTATATGATTTAATTTACTGTCTGTAAGCAAATAAGGTTACATATTTCCAGAGATTACTGAAAAGCTTAAGACAATGTCTTCTGTGATTTATATTAAGTTTATTGGCTTGGAATAGCAGAAGAAACTGTAACTTAAAACTGTTACTTATTTTCTTTACTTTTTCAGAATTTTTTAAAAAGTACTCTTAATAAGAGGTATGACCCTACTGCAGCAGATAATATTTGGAAAATACTTGAAGAAAAGTACCATAGTAGCAAAAATCAAGCCAATGGTTCAGAGACTGCACTGAATTCTTGTAATGTTGATTCAGCTAAAATAGAAACATCTGACAAGGTGGCTGCTACAGATCAAAGTACTGAATCGAAAGACGAAGGTGTATCTATTAAGCAAAAGAAGAAAAAGACTAAGAAAAACAGTGAATCAGAAAAGGAAAATAACTTGAACATCAGTGAAGAAGTTGCAAGTGAACCTCTAGAAGCTGTGGAAAATGTAAATGCATTGAGTAAAAAGGAACGGAAAGAGAAAAGAAAACGAGAAAAGTATGAAGCAACATTGAAAGAAATTGAACATCAGCAGGTTGGTGAGATTGACTCTGTAAGTGAAGATAGTCCTAAAAAGAAACGGAAGAAGTCTAAAAAGGATGGCAGTGAAATTGAAGCAGTAGCTGAACAAAATGTTGCAGATCCAAACCCTTCCAAGAAAAAAAGTAAGAAAAGGAGTAGAGAAGATACTGTTGAAGACCAACATGGAGAACTGAAGGAAGGAGGTAAAATATATTTTTACTTTAATCTCATTGGTAATTTAACTTCAAATAATTTAAGATTGACATTTTTATGACAACCATTAATTTACTTTCAGAAAAACACCAGAATGGGGTTGAGGATCAAGCAGCACCTAGTCAGGAGAGTGATGGCCAGAAGAACAAGTTCAATTGGAATAAGAAAATAATAGAACTTATTCAAACGAAAGGTGGTGAAATGCCACTTAAACGATTGCGCAAGAAAATAATAGTAGAGTATCAGAATTGTACAGATAGTAATGAAGACCAAGATGCAGTGACAGTTAAATTTAACAAAAAACTAATAAAAGTTCCTGGAATCTCAATAAATAAGGAGATTGTACAGCTATCAAATTGATGCATTTTATTTGAGGACTTTTACAAATATTTGTATATTGGAATATATTTACATTATTTCTACAATGTATATATTTATTTTAATCCCATTCATATTGTAACCCCTGAACCTTTTTTCACTTTGGTATGCAAGATTATTTATAGTGTTCTGTATGGTTCACAGAAGTCTGTACAGTATTCAGATAATTTATAGGTAAACTGGCCTTAGATAATTTCTTAAGTTTTAATTGTACATTTTAATTTCCAAGACTGCTGATTAAAGCTCCAGAGGCTGAGTTTATTCCCATTCAAATGTTGTTTCATTTAATTCAATAATAATATGATCCTAGAACAGAAGACAAACACTCCCCCTGCCACTTGCTCTGTCAGTGCTCAGCTAGTGTGTGCGTGTATTAAATCTTGAAAGATTTCACATACCTCTTGTAGAAAAAACTATTTTCGTCAAAGTGAAAACGTCCAATTACATTAATTTTATTGGTCACAATAGAAGATAGTATACTCTCCGCTTTGGAACATTGGATGAAATGTTTATTTTTGTATATTCTGTGCTAAGACTTTAGTATGATATCATACAAATAACCCTAATCGTGTTTGCATTTTCTAATCTTATTTCATGTTTGTTTAATATTTTCACCTGCAATGGTTATCGGGTACACAATCCCATTTGCACGTGTTGTCAGATTTCAGGAAGGAGAGGATTTGACAAGCTATGAATCTGTGACATTCATAGCAAAGATATTTGAGGGAGGTTCCAGATTACCTTTATGATCACAGTAAGTCATACCAATGGCCATTCATGTGTATCTAGATTCAATAATTATGTAAATGAGGTACTTAATACTTTATGGGTCAACATAGAAACTTTATTGATAATTCTCTGTGAATATCGTAAAATACACTACATATACTTTATAGAAAGAGACTCCTGCAGAAAGCAACACATGCAGGCTGAAATTGAAATAACTCAAGAAAGGCATAAGAACAATGAGATTAGATTTAGAAAAATATACAGGAGGTGCTCAGAGTTTCAAAGAGGAATCAAGAGTAGATAAATGGAGAAAGAAGTATAGAAGAGAAATGGGCTCTCCTAAAAGAAGAAATTACTGTAGCTGACGAAAAATTGAAAGAATAGCGCAGACCAATGGGTGACCCCACACGAGCAGATATCTGGCTCATTTAACAAATCTGAAGGTCGATCAAGATCTGTGCAGTATGCGCAATACATTTGCCCCTACCAGCAGATTTGTTTACTATCTGCTCCAATCCAGCGATTAGTAGGCGAATCAGATCTGCTCACGTGTGGTCACCCAATAGGAAAGATGTGTTACACACAAAGTATAAAGAATGACTGGTGAAAGGCATCAATATTACCATAATAGATGGTCCTGGAGGAGGAGAATGCTGAAAATGAGTGGGGTAAGAACAGAAGAGGGAAACCAAGCAGATTAACAATTATCATCATTCGGTAGAGAAGCTTAGCTTCAAGGATGTGGAATGAGTCGGAGTGTACATTTATTCCATTAATACTGTGTTAACTATTAACAATAAATTTATTTTGACTAATAATATTCTATAACATAACTTGGTAAAAAGCTCATGCTTGCTATTTACACACATATAATAATAGTAACACATTATGCAACTACACGATTAGGGATGATGTAGTAAGTATGTGGAGATGAAAACACTTGCACAGAATAGGTTAGCATCGAGAGTTACATCTAACCAGTCTTAGAACTTTTGTCAATGTACAAGACAGACAGGTGCGTGAGACTAGTATACTGGTGTCAAGTATGACCTTGATGTATGTTGGGGATCCCACATTACGGTTATAAATAATTTTTTAATTATTGTACAGTGGCTTGTGAATTGGGAACAAATGAGTCACATTTTACCTCAGCATCTCCTCTGTACATAAGAAATGAAGTGTGTTATATTATTATTTTTATTAGAAGAATCAACCATAGCTCTCATACCTGTGCTTCCAATTATTTACAATGAAATTATAAGAGTACCATATTTTCATATAACAAAACTTTTGGGTTATTTTTATTGTACAGAGTAAAATGCTTAAAAGCCTCTACTTCTTACAGCTGTAAACCAGTAGTAGGGAAATAGGAGATAATGGTCGAACCAAGTAATACATAATACTTTTGGCAAGTTACATGCTAAAATAATTTTTTTTTAAGTTGATGTACATGTAATATATTCAAAATTATTGAATTAGTGGTGAAAATCAATGCTTTATTAAATGTATATCTATTTTTGTACACATTTAAATCAATAATGTACAATGTTTAGGAACAATAATAAACTATATATACAATTGTTAGAAATAAAGGAATGATTCTGTAATACTTATCAATCATAATTTACAATACAAATTATATACATTGTTAACAAACTGCATATGTACATTCACCAAATCAATGCACACAGCAGAATGTGATGAAATAATAACCAAATATCACTTAGCTTTTTCATCTTCATTACATTTTCTTACATCAAGGTTTTGTTTCAGAAAAACTATTCTCTTGAAAAAACTTTCTCGTTTCTTGGTTGCTTTTCAGTAACTCCATAAGTTGAGCCTGAATATGTTCATTCTTCTGTTCAAGTAAATCCAATACAGAATTCAGTTGGTCTAACTGAGAGTTTAGGGAATCATAATCTAGAACAATTGTATCACAGGTCATTTTGGTGTGTTCAGACTGACTTGTTAATTTATTAAGAGCATATTAATTATGTTACCAAAATAAAACTAATGTAGGAGAAATTCATCTTCAAGCAATCCATACATTCTATCAGAAATTGAAGCACCAGCAGAAAAATTAATATCGAGTTTAAAATAAGATTTGTTGAACTTTGTCAACAGTTCAAATCAGTAATTGTGCGATAATGCAATTCAAATAAATTACATATTAAATGTAACGTCATAGTTGAACATGTTATCTAATATAAACTTTTTGAAAAATACTATCTGTAAATGATGCATGATCAACTTTTCTTAGTAGTAATTACTATGATACAATAAAATACAAAGAATAGTCAAAAATCATAAGTAGAATCATTTTAAAACATTTCATCCCCAACTTTCATAATCTATTTAGATAATTAATTACAATCTTATTAAAATTTTGTATTGCTACCACAACATCCAGGAAAGAAATGTTTTAAAATTCTAATAATTTTTTGTCAATATGTGTAAAAAAATTTAACTAACTTCTTGGGCACTCTTTATGAAGTAACTGATATGTATAAAATACAAATACATGGTATAGCAGAATAACGAATGCACGGAATATGGAAGAAGAATAGTAATGGTACACTATGAAATAAAGAGCATAAATGTATTTATGGAATGAGATTGCTTACAATAATTTTTCATATAGCATAGGTACGTTGTTAATAAAGTTATGTAAAAATAAAAATAGACAGTATGATAAAGATAGTCCTAATCGTCTTGGGTCAATATTTATACTGAAGTGACAATTCATGAAATTACCTAGTGTCAGCAGTAAATCAAACAAGAAATGCATTAAACAAATATTATTGCAACCGTTATTATAAAACGAGAGAAAACTTAAAGGCATACTTTGGATTTCAATGCAAAACCGTAAGGTGCAGTAGTAAATTCTGTTGTTACTTTTAAAACAGTTCAAAAACTAAATATAAGGAAATATAAACATAGTTTGACATTCATAATTCTCAAATTTGTATCTTACCATCATCTTGATCAAAATCCTCCAGATCTGCAACACTGGATTTATTGAGCCCTTCCTTCACTGGCTGATTATTTTCGGCCTTCATCTTTTTATCCCCTTTCGCTTGCAATCCAATTCCTAAGTCTCCGATTAACCCAAGTCCTCTAACTTGTCACGAGATGAAGCCAAAGATGGTAGTTCACAACGATGATATAAGCTGAGTTCCCAATATTGTCAATATATATAGGTGTCTTTCTCTCCTGAAGTAATTTCAAGAAATTTCGTAATTTAAAATATATAATGAGAGAGGAGAATTGTTTAGATTCACGTTTTTAGTCAAACTTGAAAGATGATTTTATTCACAGCAATATTCAAAATTAGTTCATTGTTGTGTTATAAAAATGATAATTGGACAATTTGCAAATTATATTAACAAATGCCCGATAGCTCATACTAAAAATGTTTCATAAACTTCACGGGCGGTCTATTAAGAATTGCTAGGACGTCTCATAGTTGGGTTAAAACATTTATTCATGTTCCTTCAACGATAATTAAATTTACATACATATTAAATCAGCTTATAAGTCAGAACAAATTTAATATAAACTTTACGCGGCGTTTCGTTCCTCAATATGGAACCTTATCTGGTGACTTTTAACTATAAAAATACAAATGAAAGATTTGCAATATAATATGTATTATACAATTATAAAATCAATAATTTTTCACAGAATCAAGAAATCTGAGAAGATGAAAATTTTGACGTGCATGTCGCACAATCTGAAGGCCTGTTGTTCAATTCTGTTCCGAAAACTGTACAGTCCGCAACCGGCCTCAAGGCTTCTCCACACACGGAAAATCCTCAAGGATTTCCTCCGCGTGTTGTGGTATTCAATCATAAGACCGGTCTGATTCAACCCTCCATGCTAACCTATCTTGCGCAAGCCTGATCATTTCCACATAGATACCACATCCTCCATAATCTGCTTAGCGTATTCCGTCGTTGGTTCCCTCTTCTGTTCTTACCCCACACACTTCCCTCTAATGCTAATTTTACAAGGCCCTCGTGTCTCAAAATGTAACCTATTAATCTATACGCTCATAAGCGTATTGTTAGTGTCCAGAAAAACATGAATAGTGAAGATAAAAAATAGAACCTTACAATTTATTTTAAAATCTGAGTGAATTTTAAAAGGTTTATTAAATTTTCTTTTCCAGTTTAAGAGTTTTGGAATTAACAAATTTCTGCGAAAGGAGAATGAGTACATTAAAAAAGAATTAAAATCGCGCTCTAAGGAAAAACTCAAACATTTTCACACCTTTCAATCGAAAAATATGGCATTAAATATGCTTCTCGTCAATAGCCATCGGTCAGAGTAAAGAGTGAGCATTGGATCCAGTTTATTCAGAACTATAAATTGGCATATGAATTTTTTAATCTTTTTGTACTGATCTTGTACACACGTCCTTTGTATTAATATCATGATTAAGGACATGATCCAAATTCTACATCGATATTATAAGATATGAAGTGATTTAGTAATAATGTTAATTAAAGCATAGTATGGAGTGAAGCGGTCTTGAGAGGTTAAAGTGTGGTATAACATTTAGCCAGAATAGGTGGAAAGGATTATACCATCATGCAGAAACAGTTCTTGGGTTTCCACACAGGCGATTAATACGCGACGTTTCGACGACTGCAAGCTCTATCATCTTCCAGGCGCTATATGCGATTATATAAATGTAATCACTACAAGCAGAAAGTCAAAGGTGGTGTCACCAAAGAATATCTTAAATAGAGGGGCAATGCCAGGCCTTGCCTACAGGAGGCAGCGTGACGTCCATCCCCTCCCCTGTAGGTGTAACTCGCTCATAGGCCCATAAGAGACCATGTAAAAGCAGAGCTTTTTGATTCCACTAGCAAAAGACAAATTATAGTGAATTATTTATTTACGCCATATATTAGTATTTTCAAATATATAAGGTACAAATATTAATTCAAATGGGAATATTAAAAATATTGAGTATATTTCTAAATCAGTATTGCGACTTGGATAAGAAGTTATATCAGCATATTTCTCAATTAAATGTTGAAAATACATCATCTTTTATTCGCAAATGTTGGACGAGAATGTAAATTATTTTTTCTTGGGTCTAAATTCTGATAAAATTTCTGTATGTTTGGTCCGATTGGACTTTAAAAACTAAACACTATCTCATTAAATTATTTAAATGTCACATTTTTTAATTCATCATAAAACATTACAATACGTTATTCAAACATTTTGATAGAAAACTTTATATTTATAAAATTTCATATTACGAAAACATGTTTTTTAAACTTTCGACACAAAGATTTTGATTGAAAATAAATTTTTAATATCTTTTAAATTATTTCTTTGTGTGTTTTGAAAATATTGACTGACTATTAAATAAATTTTGCGAGTGGCAGAAACTTCGTACCGATTATAATATTAAAACACAAAAACATTGTTTAACTGCTTCAGTTGGTAAGACACTGAGCGAAATGTATGTATGTCAAGATCTCATTTCCAGGAAAAATAACTTAATACCGTTACGGAAATACCTAGTGTGCTTTCGTTTGGAAGAACCGCAACTAGAGTTAATGATATACAATATTTTACACTTTGTTTCATTAATAAGGCATACTGTATTGTACTATTGAATATGGTGTTACATTACAAACATATATGAAATTGTGTTTCTAAATAATATACTTATGAAAAAGATTCAGTTCCGTGTATTTATGAATGCGCGACTTATTCAGTGCGATGAAATAATAAAACGACCTGACTGGGATAAGTCCCGCTGATATATATTTTTAATTTAATAGTGATAACACGATTATTTGTTCGTTTCTAGTTTGAATTTAGCTGTAAAATCGATGATTTAGTGAAACCAGATAGTGCTCTAAAAAGAGAATCAAATTTTGTTCTGTGACAAGATCATTGTTGAAGCGCTCGTAAGTTAACTGTATACAATGAGACAGATGACTCACTCAACAATTCAGCGTGCATTGTTCTTACGCAATACTTTGATTTAAATTCCCTTTAAGAGCCTTTTGCGAAAGATGCCGATGTCGCATCGAAACGTCAGCCTATCTAAATTATATTACAGAAATATCTTATTTTCAGAATTCAGATCCTAGGAAAAAGAATTTCCATTCTCCTCCCAACATTTGCGAATAGGAAACTATATATTTTTATCATTCAATTGAGTAATATTCTAATATAACTTTGCATCCAATCGCAATACTTGCTCAATATTTTTAATATTCCCATTTTAATTAATATTTGAAAATACTAATATATGGTGTAAATAAATAATCCACTTTAATTTGTAGTTTGCTGCTTTTAGAAGGATTTTAGCGGACTCAAAAAGAACTTTTTTTTGGGGGGGGGGGGTAAACAGCGGTTTTTACATGCGCTCTACCAGCAAGTTACACCTACAAGAGTGGGGATGGCCGTCACGCTGCTGCCTGTAGGCAAGGTCTGGCTGGCATTGCCTCTCTATTTAAGATATTCTTTGGTGACACCACCTTGTAGTGATTACTTTTATATAATCGCATATAGCGCCTGGAAGATGACAGAGCTTGCAGTCGTTGAAACGTCGCGAATTAATCGCCTTCTGACCTGTGTGGTAACCCAAGAACTCTGTAACCACAGGATTAACAAAATGACTTCACTGATATATTAAATTAATACTAATAGGAATAACCATTATTATTTTAACAATAATTCAATGACGTGACAAGGATTACATACTAATAATGTATCAACTGGGCTTCGTTATCTATTTAAGATACACTTTGGTGTTCACAAACCATACGATGTATGTTCCAAAAGTAAGTGGGCGTAAGGATACTGCAATTCCAAAATAGTTCAAGAGTTTTGAAAACATACTATACCACACACCTCTCCTTATTCTCATACTTTTGGTAGTCTGCAGTCAAGACACCATTTTTGTCTCAAATACAAATTTTTAACAAGACTTCTATCCCTCCAGACAATGCCAATCGGTATTTCTATGAACTGGATCCAATTTACATACAATAAACAAGGTCAGTCACATCGGGACATTCATGGTTTTGCTGTGTTCAAAGTAGTGTAAATTACGATGCCCAAAATTGGGCTTTTCAATAAGGGCAGGTTGATGTTGAAAAGCACAAGCTGTATGTTAGGTATTAACGATTTTTTTAAATTTGATAGGCCAAATTTAAAAATAGTTTTGTTAATACCTCATATGCAGCTTGTCATTCCAACATTGTTGCAAGATGCCTTAACTCAATTGACAAAAAGCATATGTCAAAGACACCACTTGTTTATGCTTGACTAAGTCTACTTACAAATTAAGCTAAGGAGTCGATGTTTGTTATGCCAGATTTTTTATATTCTTAACACACTTTGTAAATGTGATTTCAGGAGACTGTTGAAACTCCTACTTTTAAATGATTAATATTGTTAACTATGAAAGCAAGTTTGCCCATACATACATAAATACAAGATTTTGTAACTTCATTAACAAAACAAGTATCAATGGGGATAGGCCTCTCGGCAAGTATAAAGGAACCTTAAACAGAAGCAAAATAAATTATACGGACTATTGCATTAATAGTGGGACTGAGACTGTGTTTCAATTGTCATCTCACTTCCTTATGGTAATTCAATTTGAATAGAATAAAATGTGGTGGAAGTTAATTCTTAGGAAGAAAGAACTAATCTTAATTACCATTCCAGGTCTTCAACCCTCTCCTAAACTTACCAGTATCTTTCCTCACATAACAGGAGCGTAACTGTTCCATTCTTGTCACCATAAATAAGCTACCACCATCATTTGTGATTCCATGGATAATTAATAAATAGCAAATCAATAAGCATAGAGATTTAAATCCTATTGCTACACTAAACATTTAAACACTTACTACTCCCTACCAACATAAAAGGAAAATAATGGAACTATACACTCCATGAAATATCCATACAACTAATTTCAATCCACATGTTTAATGTTAATAAAAAATATTAATTCCATATGCACAGTATTCATTCTCTTTAGTTCTAATATGCTTAGCCACAAATGACATCAATTAATCTTAATACCCTTCCCTAAACGGATCATAATGCTCACTACACAAATCAACTTTGCTGCTGTTTGGAATCTCATCATTGTATCACCTGCTGGAACACGCATTGTGAATTGTATTATTCTGGCAGAGATGGCATTGTGTGTGTGGCAATTAGTCTAAAATAATCTTTATCTACCGAGTATGTTTGCTTTGCAACAGCTGGTCTAAAATATATTTACAACATAATAAGTCATGAACTATAATGTAATGAACATTTATTGATTTAAAATTGTTAAATAGGAAAGTGAATACAATTACTTATAGCAGTGAACGTACTTAAAAAGATCTGACCTAGTTTCCAATAAAATACAATGTTATTTTCAGTTATAAAATCTGAACATAACTAATCTAGCACACTTGAGATCATATTCAGATATTACAAAAAGAATATTTATTTTCCACTAAAAAAGTGACTAAGTTACAATTATGCAACACACTTTTTCACTATTCAAGCGAATGTCATTAACATTAACTTGCACATTTGCACGTGTGGTCTTCAATAAACAGTACACAGTACTTCTGATAAATTGATATCTTGCGTCTGCAGGTTACTGCACCATAAAATCTGCAGAAAAAAAGTTCAGTCATGTTATTGTGATAAATAAATAAGCAAAGTATTCTTTAATGACATAAAATAAACTTACCAATAAAGCTAATTCAGAAACTGTCACTAAAATTCATCGTCCCTCAACTGTAAAAAGAATAAGGCAAAGTCAGTTATTTTCAATGAATGCAATTTATACAAAACATCAAAGATTAAACTACTCAAATTTAAAGACAACCTAATAACAATACACTTACTGTAAGATGATAAATCAATTTCTTCAGGCAGCTCTGTAATGTTCACATCAAAACGATCTTGTACATCGTTCAATATTTTTGCATCCGCTTCATCACTGACCAAAGTAATGGCCAAACCCTAAATAAAAAGTTGTAATGTAAAGACCAAAAATTAATATAATGTAGGAATGCAAAGTGCTAACTTTATTTTTAAAGCTTACCTTTGTTCCAAATCTACCGGCACGGGCTACTCTATGTAGGTAAGTATCAGAGTCTTCAGGCATGTCGTAATTGAAGACGATATTAACTCTTTCAATATCCATGCCTCGTCCAAACAAATTAGTGGCAACCAGAATTCTCTAAAGAAATAGAGCAAGGAATTACAATTAAAACAAAATTGCATCCTGGTGTGAAGATTATCGATCACCACATCTAAACCTTTCAAGCAATATTCACAAATAATCAATGTTCCTATCAAAATTTGCAATGTACTAAATTACAATTTATTTTGAAACTACTTACCAATGAACGACAAGAGTTATAAGTCCATGGTTACTATAAACTTAAAGCCAGCTTACCACACGGAAACCCTCAAATTCAGTAACTATCTTTCTCACCGATTGTTGAGCACAAAATTACCAGAAAATTGATGCAGAATAATAAAGGAAACAGCATGTAATGAAGTTTCTCATAATAAATATAACAGAACTATTTGGAGTTATTTTAGAAACTTCCAATAATTGAAAAGTGGCAAATTGGAGATTCAGAAGAGAACAGAGGAAGTTTCTTGTTTTAAACACTCCATAACATATCAGTTTTCTAAAATGAATTTCACATTTATACAAACAAATAAAACTAGTGCAAAGCACATACAGTAGACTACTGTCCATGTACGGTTTAACCACCTTGTGGCTGTGACATTGTTTTTTAATGAAACAAAGGGACCAAGAAAGTCCAAATTGGCACCTATGGGAGGAAGGAAAGAAGAGTACAATATCAAATTTACTACTCTCCTGCTAACAGCAGTCACCTACCAAAAATTAATAAATCCCACAACGGTAACTTCAATCAACTCCAGGTGAGTTCCCAGTTTAATTCATTTCCTGTCCTTATCAATTAAGATAATGATTCTGACATAGTAATATCCTTATATGCATACATTCATATATATATATAAAACTAGTAAAACAGCCTGTAAGCTAGAAAAAAAGAAAATTTAGACTTCCAAGCAAAGAGGCCACCTAGTTGACATTTTCATCCTTCTAAATTTCTCAATTCCAGATCAAACAACACCTAATGTGGTTCATAATTTGGAACGAAATGAGTGAACACACTTAATAAGGCTTATAAATATTTTTGTTTTACTTATAGCTTTTTCCTCTTTATTAATTTCTAAAGCTTATAAGGTATAATTAAGGAATGATAATGAAATGGCAAAGTCAAAAATACAAATCTGATCCAATTTAAATTAAAATACATTTGAACAGTATAAACCCTAGCAAACAACATTGGCACACAGCATAGAAGCTGATTTGAAGGTTCAGAGTAGATTGGTTTCTTTCATTAGAATCAGATGTCCCTATCTACATATAACATCATGTAAGCCTTCATATTCACAGCTTCCAGGGGTCATGACCTCATAATCAAGCAGTTTTACTGCTAAGGTTTTTTTTAAAAACAATCGGTAAGATAATTTAGATGTCCATGTCACAAGCAAAGAGGCCTCTTAGTTGACATTTTCATCCTGCTTAACTTCCTATTTTCAATTTAAACCACTCTATAAAAGGTTCCAAATTCGGAACAATATATGAATATATTTAACCTTTTAAGCTGTTTTACTATATTAATTTCGAAACAGGCAGATAATCTACCCTATTATGGGAAGATAATGAAATGGCAAAGTCAAAATAAACTAGATCCAATTTAACATAAATGTCAGAAAATGACTCAATTATTTAAAAGCCAGAAAAGAGATACAAAGCTGGTGACTAACCTAAAGCACACACTTGGTGCTGCCATCTGTGAACTTCAGGTAAGCCACCAGCTTTGTCTTTTTCCTATACATATTACAAATATATACACACATTCTAACAACATTGACACACAGCATAGAAGCTGATTTGAAGGTTCAGAGTAGATTGGTTTCTTTCATTTGAAATCAGATGTCCCTATCTACATATAACATCATGTAAGCCTTCATATTCACAGCTTCCAGCTGGCCATGATCTCATAATCAAGCAGTTTTACTCATTGAATTTAGTGAACTATACAGCCATTTTTATGCTGGGGGAGCCGAATCCTAGAAAAAAAAGTGTGGAAGGGCATCTATTGGCCAAAAAGGGGACATGGGCATGTTATAGTCAAAATACTAATGCTTAGACACTGGCCTAGAAGAAAGTTTTGGCATGGGCACATGAGTGAGCCAGGGTGACATCTAGTAAGTACTTCACACCCAACAAAGGGTGAGATGATTTGAGGCACTGCTTTGAACATTTATGGGCTCTATTATATCAATGCAAAGGAAGACTGGATAATAGAACAGAATCTGCGCGTGAGTGTGGATTCTGTCCAGTACACAACCCACTTCGCAGGTTTGGAGAGGTGCCTTCAAACCAGAGAAAGATTGTGTGTTGACCAATAGTATATGCCTACCACATTTCATCTTACATTAATTTGTATGACAATTTTGTTTCAATATTTCTCAATTAGTTTAAATTTATGATAGAACCCATTCAAATATAGTTTTAAAGTTTCATAGAAAGGAAAAGCTGGAGCAAAAGATCAATGAATTCATATTAAATAAAATTTTTGGAGTGTTAAAGGTTAATTTTGTTTAATTTAGGCAATTATTAATACCTTCCACATGTATCTCTCTAGCCTAACAATTATAGGGCTATACATAAACTTAAATTTCTTGATTCCACTTTAAATCATACCAGATAAGGTTCCAAATTAGAACAAAACAATGTATGAACTACTGATAATGAAGTTTAAATTATTTTACTAAAATAAAAAATGGATTTTATATGAACAATATAAACACATTCAAACACTATTGTCACACAGCACAGAAGTGGATTTGAAGGTTCAGGGTAGATTGGTTTCTTTCATTTGAAATCAGATGTCCCTATCTACATATAACATCATGTAAGCCTTCATATTCACAGCTTCCAGCTGGCCATGATCTCATAATCAAGCAGTTTTACTCATTGAATTTAGTGAACTATACAGCCATTTTTATGCTGGGGGAGCTGAATCCTAGAAAAAGTGTGGAAGGGCATCTATTGGCCAAAAAGGGGACATGGGCATGTTATAGTCAAAATACTAATGCTTAGACACTGGCCTAGAAGAAAGTTTTGGCATGGGCACATGAGTGAGCCAGGGTGACATTTAGTAAGTACTTCACACCCAACAAAGGGTGAGATGATTTGAGGCACTGCTTTGAACATTTATGGGCTCTATTATATCAATGCAAAGGAAGACTGGGGATGAAATAATAGAACAGAATCTGCGCGTGAGTGTGGATTCTGTCCAGTACACAACCCACTTCGCAGGTTTGGAGAGGTGCCTTCAAACCAGAGAAAGATTGTGTGTTGACCAATAGTATATGCCTACCACATTTCATCTTACATTAATTTGTATGACAATTTTGTTTCAATATTTCTCAATTAGTTTAAATTTATGATAGAACCCATTCAAATATAGTTTTAAAGTTTCATAGAAAGGAAAAGCTGAAGCAAAAGATCAATGAATTCATATTAAATATAATTTTTGGAGTGTTAAAGGTTAATTTTGTTTAATTTAGGCAATTATTAATACCTTCCACATGTATCTCTCTAGCCTAACAATTATAGGGCTATACATAAACTTAAATTTCTTGATTCCACTTTAAATCATACCAGATAAGGTTCCAAATTAGAACAAAACAATGTATGAACTACTGATAATGAAGTTTAAATTATTTTACTAAAATAAAAAATGGATTATATATGAACAATATAAACACATTCAAACAATATTGTCACACAGCACAGAAGTGGATTTGAAGGTTCAGAGTAGATTGGTTTCTTTCATATGAAATCAGATGTCCCTATCTACATATAACATCATGTAAGCCTTCATATTAACCACTTCCAGCTGGCCATGACCTCAAAATGGAGCAGTTTCACTGCATTAGCCTAAACAGCTAATACATTTCTATGTATATGAATCATTATATTGCACTAACATACATAAACATTCACTAAAACCTCTCATTATGTTCTAGTTAAATTTAAGAAATCTTACCTTCTGGAAATCTTTAAACTGCTGATATCTTGACAAACGTTCCTCTTGCAACATTCCTCTATGAATAGCAATAGCTGGAAAGTTCTGCTCAATCAATAACTGAGCCAATGCCATACAACGTTGCACTGATTTCACAAAGATGACAACCTAAGCAGAACATTACCAAAAACAGTTTCTCAAACTACCCTGAAGATGTTGCACCTGTTTAACACATTTGCAAGCTGATTAATGAAAGATATTACCTGATTAAACTCTAAAATATCTAGCAACTCAAATAGCTTCTTGTTCTTTTCATTTTCCTTAAGCTTCACATAATGCTGCTGTAGACCATGAAGGGTTAACTTAGCTTCGTCATCCACATACACTTCCATGGGCTGAGGAGCACAGTAGTAAACAATTATACAAAAACAATTAAGGAGAAAAAGGTAGATAAGTTGCTCAAAAATTTTCAGAACAAACTCCCTTCAAACTAACAAGAGGACACTGATGTCATAAGCAAACATTTACCGTCAGATAAATTACACAAACTAATATCTTGTTTCAACTATTTAAACATTAGAAATTCAGCTACCCTTGAAAAAAATAAAAGATTAACTATACAAAAATAAGCAAAATTTAATTGAGCAACTTATCCAATGTAATCCATGAATTTGAAAAAATCAAAGCACATACAATAAGTTTGGCAAGAAATACTTTACAACAAATTGCTTTGCACTAAAGCAATAAAAAGTAACTATAGAACTGAATGACCATTTAGTGTCTGCAATTTAATAGACCACTATTTATAAATGCCAATACCATAAAATTTGCTACTTTGCAATAAGAATACAAGTTGAACTAACAATGGTGGTTATATTGGTACACGTCTATATTTCGACATCAATTTTTAACAAAAAATAAGCAAATATTTGCCAATATACAAAAACCATTTCTTGTCAAACTTGTAATCCTGAAACTAATTACATTTTATTCAAGAAGCATTACATGTAGCAGCCTATACATGGGTGTTGTTTACCAGATCATTCAAACAGGAAGTTCTACATACGGTTGCCAAATGGGAAGGCAGGAGTACAACAGGCCCTCGTGCCCATGTTGAAAGGTTGCCACAAGATGACACCGTTGGTGTAAGTGCAGAGCATCTTCCAAATGGTGACAAAATCTTCATCAAATGGACTAACTGACTGCACTGTAGCCACCTCAATTATGCAATTTATACAACAAGAACATAGGGGCCCACCCTCAAAACTAACAATTATCTTCAAATCTTGCATCTTCTTTCTTGATCTTCTCTCTTCTTTTCTTCCATTCTTCATTTCTTGTAATGTAATGCAATAGACCCCATACCCTAAGCTACAGTGCCTCCAGAAATTGTAGTTAGAGAAAAAAATACCCTTATATAGGACTCTTGGAAGGTCGTAACTTTGATCTAATAATCAACTTTCTTAACCCATGAAACTGCTGACCAAGTATTGTGAATTGGGGCATCATGGAATAGCTCAATATCTGAGCATAGGGAAGGATGAGAAAGGTACTTCATTTGATCCTACCACCATAAACTAGTATGTATCCAACTTGATATATAATTAATCGCCCTACTAAGTTATAAATGGATTGGGAATTACATCTTGCATAAACTTCTTGCAAACAGGCCTTATCTCCTTGCTCAAAGTAGCACTGAACATCATAACTTGCTTCCCGTGTGGAGTGTTACGGAAGATCTCTTGGACATCACGTCTCATATCTGCAAGAAAATTATGATACAATATATAAACTATTCTATAAAACAAGACTATTTTAATAAGACCAAAAATTCAAGAGAAAACAATTACAAGTTTCTGCAATCCTTGTTACTTTCAACTACTTAGTCTAATAAAATTTATTGTACTAGTTTGTCAAAATGAATAATCCAATTCAAACAATTACCTAATAATTCCAGCATCTTATCACATTCATCTAAAATGAAGTGCTTCAAATGTTTCAGATTTAATTTCTTAGCTCTGACCAAGGCCAATATACGTCCAGGAGTCCCCACTACTATGTGAGGAATACCATTTTTCAAAACTTCCTCATCCTTTTGCATTGGCAAACCTCCAAAAAACACTGCGACCTTCGCAAATGAAAATTACAGAAATTAGTTAACACAATGAGATATATATTAATTAAATATTTTATTTTAAGGTAGCTTACCTTTGTTTGTGGCATGTACTTTGAAAATCTTTCATATTCCTTGCTGATTTGGAAAGCCAATTCTCTCGTGTGACACATTACAAGTACATATACTTGATTCTCTGTAGGTTCCAACTGTTGCAATGTAGCTAACACAAAAACAGCAGTTTTCCCCATACCAGATTTTGCTTGGCACAGTATATCCATTCCCAGAACAGCTTGAGGTATACATTCATGCTGAACTAAAACAATAACTAGTAATTAATAACTAGCATTTGCCAAATGCAATTGTTGTAAACAAGGCAATTTAATCAGTGAGAGAGTTCTAGAATCATTCAATTCATTAAATAAATTTTCATCATATTCTACAGTATGTTATGTAAACATAACTTGCATTTGTCCTGAATGGTGTACCAACTAGATTTCAGAGAAGCAAACAATCATCCTTAAAACACCAATTATATGACAACAAATACTGCCTACATGTAAAGGTCTTTAAATTCACATAATTCATTGGAGGGAGCAAGCTTTTTAGACTTAATACAGGAGGCGTTCATAGGGAGAGTGAGTTGTCTTAATTTATCCCACGGCTCAAACTTTCCCAAATTCCAGACACTACCCCTATATTTCAGGTAAGGCAAATCTCTCGCTTTACTGTCCATCTCAATATCATAGTATTAGCATGCTAACTGGAAATCTGTTATAATAAACTTCGGACAGAGTTCAGATGGTTGCCCCTACTTGCCTATATTTAAGGATTTTCATTAATTAAGGCCACACTTCTCAATTATGTGTCCCTTAACATATAATTTTCGTTTATTTTAACACTCTTGACAATAAAGATCGGGAAAATGATTATGATGTACTCAGTTGGCAAGTAGGTGCGTGATCCAAATTCAACCTGAAAGTTTATTTTGTTATTCTATTACGAATGAATGCAGTGATGTCATGGAACATGCCTGGTCATGCATCCAAGTAGAATGTCTGAAATACTCCTTCAACCAAATAACTGAAGCACAATCTGATCTAAGTGAAGAAATGCTGATGAACAAACCATTGCATATAAGAATTACCACCATATCAATCTTTCTTGTGGTATATCTTTAAAAAAGATACCACCTCAACAATACCTCATGCAATCATACTCTACGAAACTATGCGAACTTTGTTGAGATGTCTACTATCAAACGCCATGCATAGTGCTATGGTGTTAGCGAACCATCTCTTTACTGTAGCACAACAAATAAACAATCGGTCCACTATCAAACTGATTCACAATTTGTGTGCATGTAAATGGTAGTTTTGAACATGAAGTAAATTTTTCGATAACTTAAGTATACAACAATCCTCTTACCTTCAGAAGGATGCTCAAAACCACAGTCAACAATTGCTCGGAGTATTTCCGGCTTCAGCAAGAAGTCTCTGAATCCAGAGCTATGGATAGATACATAAGTACCCTTAACTTCTTTTTTAGCAGGAGCATCACCACTTCCATCAACTACTGGCTGATCGGGCTGTTCTTCATCTTCATAATCAAGAAGATCATCATTGTCTGCCATTTTTACTTCTAAAAATGAAATAACTAGTAAAACTCCATGAACAATGTTAAATTACATAGCATTAACACATATTTGAACCTTAATAATGTAATATTCAGAACTATTCAGAGTACGCGAATACGAAAGTAAAGCCAAACCTAAGTTGATTTGAAAGTTTAAGATCGCAATTCTTAAATTTTCTCAGTTAATTTTTTCCCCCGATCATTACATTCTCTTAGTTATTTATTTTGATTTATTTGCTTAAGACAAAACTTGTGTGGTGCGTTATACTGAACATAAGCCATTCCATATACGTAAATATAGGAAACGTTCCACTGTAAATGCAACTTTGACCATGTGGTCGAGACTTACCTTTCACACTGATCAGATTTAACCCAATTTAGATTTAAAATTAATTAACATACAAATTCTAATAAAAAATAACTTAAAATATTAATAACAAATCGTGGGAAATGATAATTACATTGCCGGCGTCATTCGAGATAACTATTGACTCTCATTAATAATAACACATTAAATGAACCCTAAATGATTTTAATGGACTTAATATTAACATACTAGTTTTGATTGTACATCAATTACCCCACAAGATACCAGAATTACAAAGGATTGGAAATTCTACATACCGGCTTCTGAAAAACGTTGCTATGGCCGCTACAGCTACCGCTATTGATCCAACTTCAACGCTCAACGCACTTGATGAAAATGGCCGCATTAAACTACCGAACAAAGAAGCAAAGATAATATAAAAATAAAATCATGAAATCTAAATTACTTAATTATCTACGTTCCGAATTATAGAAAACGCCATTTAAAATAAAAATAAAAATTATGGAAAATAAAAAATTCTTAGTTACAATACTTTTAGAGCAATGAAAAAGATGCCAGTAGTAAAATGTCTAATTTTCCAAGAACTCCAAGTATACCATTTATAATACATACGATTTCAACCTTTCGTCAAGTACAACAACTACTAATATCACTACTGCATTCCAAATTTTAAATGTAATATCCGACGATACCTGTTTTTAAACTTATAAATCCCAATAGAAATATAATTACTTCACAGTAAAATTATCATTAATTTTTCTTAGATATGAATAGTGCAATTTTTAAAAATGTATTGTTACATGTATCCCTATTACATAAGAATGCAATATAACGGCACATAATACTGTAATATGGAATATAACTACAAAATAGTTGCTAATCTAAAATTGCTTGTAACGAAACTAAAGCCTAAAGCAGATTTGTTCTAACTTCTCCTCCTTAAAGCGTTTTACATATTTTAATATTTAGCCAAGACAAAAGGCTGAAATTTATTAACAGTGCCTTAATTTCCTCTTTATATTATTTCTTATTATGCGGGGCCTAATTACAAGTATTAATATGCAAAGTGATTGAGACATCAAACGTTTATAGGCCTTCTTTGTATAATGACAAGCCGTTCTTTCAAGAAAACATGGCAAATCATCCTGAATCAGAGGTTGCACTTGAGTTAGTTCAGTAGGTATGTACATCTTAACGCGCAAGAGGTCGGGTTTTCAGTTTTTCTACTTGTACAATTATGTTATGATCAGTATTGAAAGACCTCATAAACAGTGATCGTGGCCTAAAAAACACGAAATTTTCGCTTATAACTACATTATGAAGACTTATACTGCGTTACAAACAACTCTACATTAAATTATACTAAGTTTTAATACTAATTATATAGAGAAATATTGAGATGGTTTACTATGACAGCTCAAAGTAAAGGTTTAAAAACGTGAAAACGTGTCTATTTATGTAGGCATAGCAATAAAGAAACTAGTGCCATATTATGACCGCGGCCGATCCGGCAGCATCCAGCCAGCAAAATTAATATATTTTCCGCAATTATCAATGATTTCTTAAAATTGAATATAATTTCCGAAGGGGAATTAAATTTCTACATTTTTTCTTTTAAGACAAATTACTGTATGACCGACCATTTTGAAGATATCTGCAGTTGAAATAGTACAACCTGCATTTTCTTTAAAAGAAAAAGTACCCCGTCATTTGAGGAAAGACTTACACAACTCTATTCTACCAAATTTAATAATTGTGGGCACCTTTCAACGCAGAAATTAATGCTCGACAATTTATTACTGGATATTGTTTTTAATCTAATTCTTCATTCTTTAGTTTATAGCAAAAAAAACTTAAAAGTTGCTAAATTGCTCAGGCCACAAAACTTTTCCCGAGGTAGAATTGTAAAATATATACAGTAGTGTAAATAAAATTAAATACCTCGGAGAAGTCTTTTTTCAGATACTGGGCTACTTCACAATACGCAATTTTTAAACAAGCAGTTTATGTAATACTGTATATATATATATATATATATATATACTTGTGCGTCAAGTGATGAAACAAGAAAGTTGTAGCCTATAATTATTTAAAATGGACTGTGGGGGCACTGCTGCAGAAAGTCACGTCAGGTGACTCAAAACAGAATGACGTCAGAAACTCTACTCTTCACAAAGACTTGAGAATAGCCACGGTCCAAATAACGATCCGACCAAATGTATGTATCCCTACGGAAGAAAATGTTTGGTCATAGCAGCACCATCATTTCAGCAATCATGGTAACTCCAATCGACCAATCACGAAATAAAAAACTGAAACCGAAGAGACATCATGATTCAATTAGCTAATTAAGACAAATGTGACCACAAGAAACAGAAGAACTAGTTGGTGAACTGTACCGGATAACACATTTCAAGGGGGATGCTAATGGGAGAGGAAGGCAGTCAAGGGTTGACTAGTTTTCTTTTAGTAATAGGCTGCATGAGGATGATCCTGAAACAAGCAACTTTCCTTTAATAGCATAGGAAAGGAACTGAAAGGGGGATGTGGAAGGTAGAGCAAGCTAGCCAAGGGTTGAATAGGGCCCCCAGGCTATACTTTAAGGAACCTATCCGGTGTTTTACCTAAACCCTATAATACGTGCATCAGGTAGGTCGGGTTATGGGGGACTATTCCCACGCCCTTCCAAATGGCGGGAGACGAGTTGACTAGGGTACCGGGCTATAGTTTAATGATCCTACCCCGTTAGTCACCTGAAAGAGATGAAGGTAAACCCTAGAACACCAGTTTCATCAGGTAGGTCGTCCTATTTGGGTTTGACGCCCTTCAGAATGCCCGGAGAGGAGTTTGCTGTAGGGTCGCAGCAATTCCCGTCTCCATGTCTCGACCAGTTAAGGACAACTCTTACTACATGCCTAATGTCTGCGACCCCTGGACATTTACCTCCTAATGAGATCAAGGTACCTCAGCTTGTGAGAACCTCATAAACCAGAGAGAGACGACCTTTGGCATATGGTAAGGGTTCTCCGCTGATCCGATTGGATCAGTATCCCTTCACGGGTGATAGTTCTATGCAAAGCAGAGGTATTTATATAATTTTAAAATATCTCTGAGCACTTTACGCACACAAGTCGGTAGTTTTAAAATACTTTTGTTAAGTAATATTTGTAAGATAAGTAAATGATATATACAAAGATCTCCATTCAAAGGAAATAATCCACGTAAATAGGACGCTAATTTATTAACTATTGAAAATAAATTCCCATAGAAATTATAGTTATCTAAAATGCGTGATATATGTAGGAAATATTTATAAACTCTTATTAAAAGTGCTTTCATTCATTACGTAACTAGGAATCTTCAATAAAACACTCAATATATTACGTGACGCCAATTTAATTATTAATTTTAAGGCAGCATAAAGTGTAAACATTATTATTGACTCAATCGAGAGGAAAACGAAATTGGTGCGGCCACAAAACTAAGTCAGCTATCTCAACATTTATCCAGATGCATTATTAATTCCGGGAACACTCATTTCTTTTCCAACAAACAATTTAGTTTGACTTTTAATGATTATTAAAAACGTCGTTTATAACAATTTTAATATCTTCTTTGAATTCGATAGAAATAATTAGGTTGTTTTTAAATATATTTGAGAACTTAATAGGGAACTTCTAAATATTAATCTTTTGAGTATATTTCTTCCAAGGCTTCATTAAACGTCCCGTCGAACAAATGTATGGAAAAAAAATAGCTACTGACTTCTTAAAAAATTACGTTTTCCAAAGATACTGCAATCATAATCTCAACCTTTAGTTAGAATATTTTTAAATTTTGTAAATACTGGACGTTATATTTAATTCCTATAAATTTCTTTATTATTCTTGACACTTTTAGTATATCTTTCCTTTCTTAAAGCTCAATCATTTTATTTGGATGATACATGGGTTTGAAAATGAAATTTATTCATCAGCTCCAGAGTGTTAATACTGGGACGGTAATATTCTTACATGGCTCAGGTAATCATTGAGGGCGTTAATTAACCCTTTAGGACCCCATCCCCCTTAAAACGTCCTTTCAATATAGCTCCAAAATAACTAACCTAAAAACTCAATCAAAATAGCCAATCAGTCATTAACATTGGATGGCAAATGTTTGAACGATACTAAGTTTATAGTTCTTTATCAGATGAAAACTTTAGTGTTGTACAGATGAACATCTTTATAACATTACATTTACACCTTTCATATCTATATTAGTACTAGAGTACATGTTAAATATTTGGCTTGACTTATACATTAAAAGTTATATTTCTCTCTACATCTGTTTCTTTACATTCAAATCCTTTTTGGAAACTTATATGCAAGTCAAAATTGCAGCAGCCTTTTTTATATGCACCTATTTTTTATCTTCATCCTTATTGTAATTGAATATAATAATGTAAGCTTTAATGTAAGAAAGTTATTACTTTTAATACAAAAGTTATTACTGTAAAATACTCCATTCTCATTTCTTCATTGAAGAACTGAACTTTTTTTACAGAATGATAGAGAAAGAGAATTTACAAAGACCTATATTTTTGGTAATTTTGGATATATAATTTAGAAAAGAGAAATGTAAAATGAATATTAGTAATCTGATAAATACATAGCTGAGAAATATTTATCACTGAAGTCTTGGTCAAAGCAATAATGATTTGACATAGTCTAGTACTATGATTCCATGTTTGAATCAAGTATGAAATGAGATAATATAGTTGTAACATAGTTGATACCATAATTTTTGGGTGACTTTTATAATTAAAATTATAAAGTGGTGGGAAATAAACTTCTTGCATTTTAAAACATGTGAATGTCAATGTGGTTGTTAAGAAAACCTAATCCTACTAACCTGTTGAGCAATTGATGCATGGATTAAAGATACACGTGAAAAACATTTTTCTCCAGTATGATATTTATGTTAGTATACATTTTGAACACTTTTTGAAACATGTTCTGAAAAGTCAATTAACTCTGTTAACTAAACACATTGTGCTGATTATTATTAGATGAATCTTCATTTTTGGTTTTTAAAGAAGTGTGTATGGTTGCAATGTCTAGTCTTAATTATCACAAGGAAGTTTATTAATATTTCTACACAAACTGTTCAGTTTTCCTTCAATAAATGTTTTCATTTAATAATTACTTACAAGATTGAAATAACTTGCAAACCTCATATGAAATTGAAATTTATGCAGCAAGTAAAATTCATTGTGAAAAGTGAAAATGTTAAAAAACGTGCAATATTTCACTTTCAAGCATAGAGAGATGAGAGTTGAAGTTTCTTTATGGCAGGTCTTCAAAGAAATATGCAGTGTGTATATTACTGATCAACCAGTCACAAATGAATAATGCTTTTGTTCAGTAAAGATTTAGAGAATTATTAGCTGATAGAAGCAATGTGTTACTTAAGGATTTTGAAAAGTGAATAAGAAGTTCTCAGGATTTCACCCGGGTTATGTCATTTATAAGATATGCTTCAATGAGGCATAAAACAATGCGAGGACCAATCGAGAGAGGAGCGACAAATCATGACCATGCATTTCTACTGCGAGGTCTTGTGGAGGGAAGCGAGAACACGGATATAAGCGGCGTAGACACGGTCTCGGCATCAGTTACCTGAAGACGATGGCGGAGATAGCCTTCGAAACGCTGTATCTTATAAATGACATAACACAGGTGAAATCTCGAGAACATCTTATTCAGTCTATCCACCAGGAAAGCCTACATTGTATAATGATTTTGAAGAGATCGGGAATAAAATATCAAGAAAGAAGCCTTATCCATAAACTCTACAGAAGGCAGTCAGCAGTAATTAGAATTGAAGGGCAATAAAAAAGCAGAAATCAAGAAAGGAGTAAGTCAAGGATGCAGTCTGTTGCCTAAGCTGTTTAACTTATATATAGAACAAGTGACAAAGTAGTTAAAATGGAACATGGGAAAGGAATTGTACAGCAAGGAGAAGAAATAAAAACCCTACGTTTTGCCGATGCTATTTTAGTATTAGGGGAATCAGAAGAAATATTTAAAACCATATAAATGCCATGAATATGGTCCTGGAAAAAAGTTCAATATGAAGATTAATAGAGGGAAAACCAAGGTAATAGTGTAGTATGGGAAACAGTGGAATAACAAAGGGAGTTAGATTGGGAAGGGATATTTTGGCGGAAGTTAAGGAATTCTGCTACTTGGGAAGCGTAATAGCTAGTGATGGTAGAAGAATAGTAGACATAAAGAGTAGGATAGCACAGGCAAGGAAGGCTTTCACAAAAAAGAGGAATTTACTTACAGGTAATATAATATTAGGAAATCATTGCTATAAATGTTCATATGTGGTGGGCGCGAAACATGGATGGTAGGAGTTGCAGAAACGAAAATAATAGAGGCCTTTGAAAGGTGGTGCTATAGGTGTATGCTGAAAATGAGATGGGTGAACAGAGTTCTAAGCAGAAAAGGGGAAGAGCAAATAATATGGAGGACAGTGATCAAGAGAAGGGATAGATTAATAGGCCACATTTTGAGACACGAGGGTCTTGTAAAATTAGTATTAGAGGGTAAGAACAGAAGAGGGAGGCAATGATGGAATATGCTAAGCAGTTTAGGGAGGATGTGGTATATTGTAGTTTTGTAGAAGAGACAAGGCTTGCACAAGATAGGTTAGAATGGACAGTTCATCAGACCAGTCTAAGGACTGAATACCACAACAACAACATTTTTTTTTGGTTAACAGGCTTCTTTAGGGTGATCCTGAAACAGGCAACTCCCCTTTAATAGCATAGGAAGGGCATTTGGCCGATTGATCCAATGGGATCAGCCGAAAACTCTTGCCTTATATGCAAGGTCTTCAACTCCAGTACATAAACCTCCCAAAATAAGTAAAGTTGTCTCAGCATGTGAGAAGTTTAAAAAAAAAACAGAGAGAGTATGAGGAATCCCCAACATAGGTGAACCCCGCAGTCACACTGGGGGAAAATGCCTGCGAGAGAAAACTCCCACAGGCACCTCAACCCTTAACAACAAATTCTGATTTAAAGCTTTTTGCTAATTTGTTCAGTGAAATAACTGCGAAAGAAAGGTTTTAAGTCTTAAAAGAATTGCCTAAAGCTAGATATGGAATAATATTTTTGAATATGTTTTCCTCTTAACTTTAGGGACCTGCTCAGGTCTTTCATTGAATTACTTTATTTATAAGTTAGTGAGCAATTATAGCATCAACAGCAATTGTAGATCCAGAGTCCAGGCATTCTACATCTTTTGGATGCCTGATATGTGAAAATTTTATCTATATTTGTTGTGTAAGAGATAACAAAACGTTTGATAAATAAATAAAGGAAATATATCGTGCCTTGCAGAAGCTACTCATGATATTGGCCTTTACAAAGAAATCTCAATAAACATATATATAGACTTTCTTATTATTTCAGAAGAGAGAACAATTAACTTAAATGAAATCTTTATTGTTCAAACAAAATCAATTTTATACATTTTAAGAGGTTGAAAACATCAATCTGAATTAAACAGGAGAACAATAATAATCAAAATCAAATGAAAGAACTGTTTTACAGTTAGTTGCAAAAGTATAGAAATATCTATCTATGGTTGTGAGGATTGAAATGTACTAATACTGTCAGATATTATAAGAATAAAATATTTTTTTGATGAAATTGGTACAATATAATTTTACATACTACAAAGGTATTTATTTTGTCAGTGTTTTTTTTAACCTTAATACATGTATTTAGAAATAATTAAGTAATCTTTATACTAATACATTGCATTATAATATTCAGCACCTTTGCATGCAAATGAAATATATTATCTCATCCAAAGCATATCAAATAATAATTACTTGACCTTGTTTTACTTCTATAAGTATTTAAAAATTCATTGAACATGTAATAATGGCAAAATGATTTTGTTTCAAAATTTCATGCTTCCTATGATCAATATAATTTGTTTTAATAATAGGTGATACAGGTATTGGGGTACGTGCTTGGATTCAGTCATTATTGGGAAGAAACTGGGCCTTTCCTCATTTAAAACTTGTATTTCCCACTGCTCCTTTGAAACGCTACTCATTACTTGGAGGACAAGTATGTATATAACCTTGTAAATCTATCACATTTATTTTTATTGTTTTTAATTTAATTGAATAACTAAACATATTAATAAATAAATATATTCTTATCTTTACTAATTACCTGCAGCTGAGCAATGTGTGGTTTGACCGTTTGGAAATATCACCTTCTTCACCTGAGCAAATTGAAAGTATAGACATTATGGGGAAAGAAATTTGCAAATTAATTGACGAAGAAGTGTCATCGGGCATACCTCATAATCGTATAATTTTGGGTAAAAAATCTTTTTGTAAAATAATCACTTAATGTGTATAAATATTTTTATGCTTATGAATATTGAGAGCTGTGAATCATATCTGAATGAGCAAACCAGCATATGATTTCATCAATCTGCCATTATGAATTATATGCAATATTTTTGATTAACTAATTTTGTTCAGAATTTCAGGACCACTTTTTAAAAGTGGTTAAAACTTTACTCTCACTGCTATTACACATTCTTCCTTGTTTGTAATTACTGAATGTGCACAATTGTCAAGTTTCTCTTATTAACTCTTATAAAAAACTTACTCAACTTATTATATAAAGCATTTGTAATAGAAAAGTTGCATTATTATGTGTGTAAGGTGTAAGAAACTATAGAAGAAAATATGGTTTTCCCATTATTCTATTATTAATTATATTGAAATATCTGTCCTCTTAAAGATTTATCATGTCTATATATAAATTTATCAAAATTAAAATCGGAAGGTCTTAAACTTACAACAAAGTCTATAGCTTGAAAACATATTAAATTGTAAATATAAATTATCATATTAAAATTAAACTATTTAGCAAGCATAATCAGGAACTTGGCTGTAGCTAGGTTTCCATATCACTTGTCATTAGTCATACTTAACACACTACATTGTCTTAATTTATAAAAACAATTAATTTAGGTGGATTTTCAATGGGAGGTGCAATGTCTTTACATACCTCCATTCGATGGAAACCTGAAATAGCTGGTACTTTTGCCTTATCATCCTTGATTAATGAGAATTCTGCCATTTACAAGGTTAGTGAAATACCTGGATAAACTCTTCAATTTCATTCAATACATATTTGATATGTAGTAATTTTTATTGAATTAATGTGGAAAATCTTTATTTAAGTCATATTCCATAGACTCCATTGAGAAGCTGAGCTTCAAGGGAGTGGAGTGAGTCAATTTTTTTACTTGATTTAATGTTTTCTCTTATTTATCTATATTAAATTTTCCTATCTATTTCTCTTAAACTTATGCACCTTAACTTCCTATTCGCCCTTTCAAGTGAAGCAGAAGTAGTATAAAGTAGAATAGAAGTTTTATATTTCGACTAATTTAAACAAAGATATAATTAAGCATGTATATGTATTCTTCTTACTATTTTCAGCATTTAGAACAGATGTCTGGCAAGGTTAATACTCCTCCATTGTTTTTGTGCCATGGTGATAATGATGAACTAATTCCTTTAGATTGGGCTCAAGAAAGTTACAATCATCTTTCTAAGTTGGGAGTTAATGCAGAATTTCATGTTTTGAAGGGTGCCATGCATGAACTCACTAAAGATGAATTGGATAAATGGGTTTCTTGGGTTTTAAGGCAAGTCCCAGATGCAAGTTAACAACAACTTCTATTTAATAAAGTTAGTGGATTGCCAAAAGTAACCATTTTTATATGTATCCAAAATCTATATAATTAATAAAATGAGGAGCCAAAGAAACAAATTTTTATTTAACAGTAAAGGAGAGCCTGATTAATGTATGCAAATTTGTAATTGTGAAAATTTTTATTTTTATGCAGAACTGTGATTAATGTGTCATTATACACAAACTATTGGCACTAGCTAGCCTCTATTTTTAAAAACAAGATAAAAAGTTTTAAATATTAACCCGAGAAAATATTTTTATTAAGTTTATTATGTGAACCAAAATGATGGTTAATCATTAAGATTATGAATAAATCATAATGGAATTATGATTGTATAATCACGATTCTCAACAGAAAATTTTATGGTTTAAAGGAGAGACTCTATAATTCCTTTCAGGATAGAAGTTATGTAACACAATTGGACCTACAATGTGTATATGAGTTACATATGTACTGACCATATTCCCTGTTTTTAAGTGCAGTTCCTCCCCTGGTAAAGTAGATGTGAACACTAGACTTTAAGAGTAGCAATACAACTGAGTGACAAGTATACAAAAAAATAAAAATTTATACAAAAACATAAAAAAATGGAAAATTGGATACTGCAGCTAAGAGTTACAAATTCAAACAAAAGAGATAAGCCCAACCTATATCCTGTCAATGGTATACGTTCTAGACTAGGGATGAGCAAACTTTTACAGTTAGTTTTTACAATTAGTTTTTAAATTGAAAATACTACTAACCTTTGCTTTACACTATCAACTCACAAGAAAAGACAGCATAAAACAGTCACTTTTCAATAAACTTTCAGAACTATAGCGAAAAGCGGCACGTAGCATTGCGAATAACTGACGCCAGAGCGCTGGGACTGTATGCAACAATCGGGGCAAATGAGTCGGGCGACTTGAAAGGTGGCGGCACACGCTTGATTTCCGCAAGCAGAGAGCGCAACCCGACAAGAAAGTATTCCCTGCCAATTACAATGACACTTTAACAACTTCACGTCTTTGAACGAGCAGTTCACTTGTTGCATCGCGCCAACCCTAGTATAAGCAAGACCCCTTTATCATGGAGAGGGACAGTGTTTCGGAGGACTTGAATGCGGAGAATTCAGATAGTGGCTCCTAAACTTCAATTCCATTGAACCAATTCAGTTACATCATCTCATACAGACACTTACGGGACTGTGAGGTCAAACAGAAAAGGCTCACCCAGGAAATATCATCAAAAACTCAAAATGAACATCAGTCTGATTTAGATGAATGGACGGAGATAGATATCCTTTAGATATTTACGTTTTTCGGATAATGAGACACACAATCCAGCAACACATCCAAAACTAAATAAGATTTGGCCAGTTTACGAAAACCTCCATAACAAAAAACAACATGCATATTGAAACACATGAACAAGCTAACAAAACCGAAAGCGTGTCGAGTACGATTTTACCCACGTTCTCGAAAACACGGGAATAAAATACTATAATTTTTTTCACCTTACGTACACGCGCCGGTCTTCCTCCAAAAGCTCCCTTATTGTACGGATGGTGTTTTCTGTGATGGAAGTTCGAGGACGTCCAACGGGACTCAGATTTTCCACAGTTTCCCGGCCTTCAAAAAAACTGTAGTGTCACTTATACCCGCGAGTTTTGCAGAGGGTCACCCACGAATTGTGCCCGTAAAGGAGTTAAAATTTCTGAAGGTCTCGCTCCTTCTCTCGTCCAAAACTTAATAATAATCCCTTGGGCAATGGAAGCATTGCTCTAGTATCGACTGAATGAGACGATCATTGACAGTGAGTGCGGTAGTGGAGTGGAGAGACCCACACATAATTCGTGGTAAAGTGGCCGGACCCTCCGACTCTCCTACTAGGCTTGATAAAAGAATTCCCGTTTATATTTGACTGGCCCTCTAGAAACGAACATTTTACTACCCAGTCTTACCCAAATTATATAGGGCGGATCGATGTTGAAATATAATAAAACAAGCTGTGTGTG